>VWZL01004335.1:109537-165356 GCA_013396915.1 Stercorarius parasiticus
CTGCTAGGCGGGCGCTGCGTGGAGCCGCCCTCTGCGCATGAGCTTTGGGCGGCCAGGCGCATGCGCGGTGCTGCGGGGGCTGTGGATGCCGGCGGAGGGGCCCATAGCAGGTAGCGGGGGGCGGTGGGGGCCGAGGCTTGTCCTGAGGCCGCAGCCCGGACCAACGCTCCCGTCCCTCGGGGCGGGCAGGGCCGCGACCCTCTGTTCAGCCCCCCATATCGCCCCCCCCATCGCAATTGGCCGCCGAGGGGGTGTGTTGGGGGCGGGCCGTGGCGCGGAGGGGTGCCGGGCGCTCAGGCGCGTCTGTCAGGGCGGTGTGGGGCTGCCAGGCCTGGCCGGTGCTTTCTGGTCTTCCTCCTCCCCTCTGGCTGTGGGTGCTGTGGTGTGAGGGGTGGAGGGAGAGGGTGACAGGGCAGCTTTGTGGTTGCTTCGGGGGATGGCGTTGGGATCCCTGCAGCAGCGGAGGCAGAGGTTGCCTTCCATCCTCTGCAGGGAACTGAGTGCACCTCCTCCTCTACGCTCATCAGATTATATGTATACCACACGTAGCATATATTAAACCATTTGTATGGAGCACGTTGCTGCAGCACCGTAACAGTGGTAGAGATGCTTGCCAGTTTTATGCAGATTTTCTCGTAAAGATGTCAGGGAAGTGTGTGTTTCCTGGGAGTTGTGAAGGAGATGAGGCAGAGAGGAGGTGACCTGGCCCTTGGTGCCAAGCTGTAAAGGTTTTGGCTTAAGGAGGAAGTGCAGGGATAGGGTACGGAGAGCAAAAGCAGAGAAGCTTACAGCTTTCATGAGTTGCTGAACTTACGTACCATCACAATCTCATGCATGGTGGGATGAGCTCTCTAGTGTGTATTATCCCTGCGTTCTCGCATACCTCATTTTTTCCCTCCTTTCTTTCTTAGTATAGCTCTGATTTTCATCCAGCCCAAGCCACCGTTTCCAAAGTGTGTGACATGTCAGCAGTTTTCTGACAGTCCGCTCCCTTCAGAATGTCTCTTTGATGTTGAATGTCCCTCTTTGACATACAGGAATTCGTAGGTGAGAGAGAGATTGCAAGGTGAGAAGGTAGATAGGCATGCCATCCTCGTGTATAACACGGACTTTTCAGTGACTGATTAATGATGGTGCTGTTTAGGGACTAAAATAAGTTACACATTTCATACATGGATATAGATGACTTGTAGGAATGTTTTCCTTATCTAGAAAAAAATATAGGATTTTTCCTGGACTCTGTTTTATGCATTGTCTGGTTGAAAGGCAAGGGGAGGCGGTATCTATCAAATGAGTAAGTGAATAAATACATTTAGTTTTTTTCCTGAGTTTTGGCTTTAGCAAACTGATTGACCTCTCCATGCTCACTTCTCCCATGTTGGATTTATATGATCATGCAAAATATATGTTTTTGTTTTCTTCAGCTTACCCCATACTTGCCAACCAGTGGGGCAGACATGCTAAGAGCCAAGGATGCTCTCCTGCGGCTGTGGCCCCACCACCGCACGTGCCTGGCACAGCTTCCAGCCTGCAGGCTCATATGGCGTTCGCTGCACAGGCAGCCGCTGCACCCCGAGTGGGCCGCCCTTGCCGAGAAGCAGCTCAAGGGCAAGAATCCGAAGGATTTAATTTGGCACACCCCAGAGGGGATCGACATCAAGCCCTTATACTCCAAAAGGGACACTGAAGACCTCCCTGAGGAGCTGCCAGGGGTGAAACCTTTCACTCGAGGACCCTATCCAACCATGTACACATACAGGCCGTGGACTATCCGCCAATACGCTGGCTTCAGTACAGTGGAGGAGAGCAACAAGTTCTACAAGGACAACATTAAAGGTAAGACAGCTGATTTGGGAACAGCATTGCCTTGCAAAGCAATCGGGAACATTCCTATGGTGAATGTGATCATTCTGCCTTGTGAGTTTTGATTTCTGATAGGCTTTTCCCAGCGATGCTGTATTTCTTTAGTACTGGGAAATTGGACCATTTCTGAAACTGTCCTTCCTTCATTTTGCTATTGAGGTGGAAAAATGAATGTGTTAAATGCTATTTTTAGTTAGTCTGCCTTGACACTGACAGAGAAAATTTGGCTGCATCCCAGGGTCCAACCAACAGAGATCATGGAGCACTTCACACTCATTTTGTGACCATGAGTGAAGATTATAGTGAAAAAATCCTATTGAACTTTGACACTTACCACTTCTAGTATTAGTGTATTCTGACATTTTGCATTTCCGTCTCATAAGATTTACATGAACTCATATAAATACATGTGAATAGTGTCACTCATTGTGTACTAGTGAAGCCAGCTTCCTGAAAGTATTGGTATTTTCCATATTTGAGAGTGGTTTTACCAATATTTCTGCGGAGTATTGTGCTTTGCAGGAATTTGTTTAGCTAATTGCCAGAGCGTTATCGTAATATACTACTGAGTTAGGCATTGTAAAACCACTGCCAAGAAGTTGTTCGTGATAGACTGAAGTGTTAGTTTTACACCAGCCATACATCTTGGCGATTGTTTGAAGCTAATTTACCTTACCAGTAAAAACAGCAGACTTCTGAGTAAGCATCTGTGATGCTTTTATTTCCCACTTTGTAGGCCTTCCTACTCAAAACATCATTGTTTAGGGCAGGGGAGAATTTGGGTGTTTTTACCTCATGCCATATTGTGGTTAACTAATATGAAGCAATATTAGCTGCTGCAGTATTCTTGCAAGTATTCTTGGTTCTTTCCATTTATAAAACTCTCAGTAAATTAAGAAATTATAAATACAGGGTATTAGAGGTTTGCAAACAAACATTTCAATAGAAAGATTGTTCTGAATATAGTCTGTCTTACCGCTGAACATTGCTGCTTGAAGCAGAAGTGCAAACACTTGGATTGGCTGGTAGCACAGCTCAGGTACTCAAGAATGTTTGCTGCCAGGAACTTTTCATCTTTATTTGCCTTTTTACATTGTGATATTTTATCTCTATTGTTGTGTTAATGGTTGCATTGATATTGAATTATTTAATATAGCTTCTGAATCTGACCTGTTTGTAAAGCATTTTTAATGATTCAATTAAAATCTCCCTGTAATTAGAAGAATGGTGAAAAAGAATTAATTATCAGTTCTCATAATTGCTGAAATTTCTATTGCTTGAAACTAGGCAGAAATTAAAATTTTTGTCATTGTGCTTCAGAGCTAACACCTAGATTTTTAGATCAAAGACAACAGCTGGTATCTGACAATGATGTTGAGAAGCAAGCTTGCAAATGCAGTAGATACAGTTGCTTCAAGAACGGCAGTGCTGGTGAACGCCTGGGGGTAGCAGAGTTCCAGGTACTGCTTTCAGGTTGCAGCAACAAGTCTGCCAAGAGCTCTCACTGTCCCATTCCCTGCTTTATATGAGTAATTTTCTCCTTCTGCGGATTTAGAAATGCATCACTTTGCTTTACAAATAAACAATGTAGGTCACTAGAGACAGGGTAACAACCTCTGTGTGTGTGTGTTTAATTTGAGATAAAGAGAAGGTAATGTGACATAGTTTATCACACTTTTGTTTCCAGCTAAGTAGAGCTTCTGTATATAAGCCCTGATATTGTCTGTCTATGCACATTTATAACTTGTGGCTAAACTGTTATTCAGTAATTTGTTAAGCACGGTAAGCTGAGCTAGAAGGACTACAGTATTATTTTTTCCTCAGTTAAAAGCTTTTTTATTTAAAGCTTAAGACTAGAAGACCTTGGACAGATTTGGGGAGGGAACAGTGTTGAACATCAAAAATTGGTTTGTCATCCAGGCCTGGATCACGTAAAATAAAATTGATAGATTTAGACCCAGGTCTAATGCAAGTCTGTTCAATACTTCTGAATATCTCTCTCTGTTGGTTTTTTTTTTTGTTTTCTTTTTTCTTTTTCATTTAGCTGGCCAGCAGGGATTATCTGTTGCTTTTGATTTAGCCACCCACCGTGGTTATGATTCAGACAATCCACGAGTTCGAGGAGACGTTGGAATGGCTGGAGTTGCCATTGATACAGTGGAAGACACCAAAATCCTTTTTGATGGAATTCCTTTAGAGAAAATGTCAGTTTCTATGACAATGAACGGGGCAGTAATTCCCGTGTTGGCAACATTCATTGTAACTGGAGAAGAACAGGGAGTGCCTCAGGCCAAGCTGACAGGGACAATCCAAAATGACATCTTGAAGGAGTTCATGGTCCGAAATACGTACATTTTCCCCCCAGAACCATCCATGCGGATTATTGCTGACATCTTCCAGTACACCTCAAAGGTATTCATTGTTTAAATGTATTTACTTCTGTTATTATATCTAGTTAACTATTTATGAGGCACTTTGGAGAACAAAGCAGAAGATGGGAAGACCTGTCATAGTGAAGAATGATGTGGTTGTGGGAAGGGCCGTGAGGAGAAGTTAAGATCCCAAATCACTTACAGCATAAATTTTAAGATTTTTAAGTCAATCCAAATCAAAGTGAGATTAAGATGAGCCTGAGACTGAAAGGAAGGCAGGAAGCTTGGAGACAAGGAACAGACAGGCTGTTCTTTGCATAGAAAGTAAGAAGCCACATAATTAAGAAGCATTTTACAGCTGTAAGCAGGAGTGAAGAGGTAAGAAATCTCGAAGGACTTCTGCTGCGAAATTGAGCATGAGAAACAGATAATGAAAGGAGTGAAGTCCTGAACTGATGAGTGGAAGTTCAGTACTACCGGTTATTTTCTTAGCTGCATTTTCATTGGAGGGATGGAAGACAGCCTGTAACTGAGAAAGAGACTTATGATGGGCAATAGTTTAAGCACAATGAATAGTGCAAAAAGGTAAAAGCATGTAAAATATAGACCTGCAAACACCGTTGAATAGAGGTGCGTTGTATTCACAATCTACAAAGAATGGATTGTTTGTGAATGTTGGTAGAACAATCATCTGATGCTCCCTTCTTCTGCTTTCATAGAATCACAGAATGGTTTGAGTTGGAAGGGACCTGTAAAGTTCATCTACTCCAATCCCCCTGCAATGTCTTACCATGTTTTCTTTTACTTTTGCAGTATATGCCAAAATTTAATTCCATTTCAATCAGCGGATACCATATGCAAGAGGCAGGAGCTGATACCATTCTGGAATTAGCTTATACTATAGCAGATGGCTTGGAGTACTGCAGAACTGGACTTAAAGCTGGCCTTACCATTGATGAATTTGCACCAAGGTGAGCTAAAGAAATTTGCAAGTATAAAACTCACTTTAGGTAAAACATCTAGAGTTTGGTATCAAATTCAGTCTTTCTGTACACACAGGCAATATTGACAATGCTCACACTGCAGATAGGTTTTGTTTTATTTTCGTTACGCAGTTTTAGCAGGAGGAAAATACCTGGTCCAACAGACACTTAGACTACATCTGTGCTAATAAACTGAATAAAATTCATGTACAACCCCAGGCATTGTCAAGGTCTGTCGTGACAGTTGGTCTCTGGGTCAGAAAGAAGATCCCTAAGCTGTTAGACCTGATACAGTTGTAGCTTTAGGACTGCAGAACGCAGCAAGAGCTCTCACAGTTCTTTTGTACTGTAGTATTATTGAATTTTTTTTCATAAGTATTATTTTGAAATATTTGGGAAAAAGTGCTTAGCAAGGGGAAGTTCAGGTAGTTCAATTTACAGTTTCAAATTTCCTAGGAATAAAATCTAATTTTAGGCAGAATATTGTATTTTTGTGTAGTTAACTGCCAAACTAAGCAGAATTGCACTTTCGGTTACAGATACCATAACTATATGGTGAGTCTAAAAATAAAAAGGTGTGGTTCACATAGCCTGTTGCACATTGAAACTTCAGGAGTCAGCTGAATTAACCTGTTTCCAAGATCTGTGGCAAAATCAGAGTGGCACAAAAGTGTAGAAAAAGACAGAGCCTTATTTTCAGACTTTCTAGCGAGGGAGAATCTGTAAGAGCCTTTGGCAAATTGTTCCAGTAGCTAATTCACTGTAAAAAAAGTGCATCTTTAGTATAATGAGTTTTACTGGCTTTAACTCTGCATGTTTACATTTATAAATCTTAGAAGCTATAAGCAGGAAAAAGGAGATAAATCAGTTTGTTTCCTGATACGCTATCCAGTATTGAACTGATGTTTGATTTAGATTTTAATTAAAATCATCAGGAACAGGAGGAAAACATGCTTGTAATATGTTATGTCTTTTTGTTACAAGTAGTTTGTGAGCGTAACTACACTATTAGATTGTGTCCAGGAACATTCCCTGGCACTAGAGTGTCACTGTCTGTATTAGTGACATGCTGGAACACTGCCTGACTAGGGCTCCCCCGAAACAGCCCTTAGGGACAGTTTAGCAGTTTCAGGGACCATTGTCACTGGCAGTTTGCCTGCAGTCACCTTGTGTGGACACTAAATCAGTTTACTGATATAAATGTGTATCATTCTGTAGCAATTGGCACCAGTGTCCAGGAACATTCCCATCATCTTATGTCTGCTTTATATCTGTAAAAGTAAATTAATTGGAGACCTTGCTGTAGGACTTCTCCTTTATTTAAACAGAATGGTTTAACGTTTTGTCCTGTTCGTGTGCTCTTATTGCAGGCTCTCCTTCTTCTGGGGAATTGGCATGAACTTCTATATGGAAATAGCTAAGCTAAGAGCTGGGAGGCGGCTGTGGGCTCACTTGATAGAGAAAATGTTTAAGCCCAAGGATCCCAAATCTCTTCTGCTGAGAGCTCATTGTCAGACTTCAGGCTGGTCACTCACTGAGCAGGTTAGAAATCGGACTGTCATCAACTTCCTCATTTAAATATATTCTCATGATATATATCTTAAAGGGGGCTGCTGGTTTTACTCACAAAGATGCAGCTTTTTGAAGGACACAACCTGTTCGTACTCTCAGTCTGACAAATGCATTGGATACAATTTCTTGCTTACGCAACATAAAAAGTATTGTTGAGTGCCAGCAGCATTGCTTCCCAAAATCCTGATTTATGAAATACCTCAGTATTCTGGACTGCCTTGTAGCACTCAGGTAAAAAGGTAGAAACTAAAGGCTTGAGATTGTATTCACAAAAGGATTCCAGTATGGTGATAGGCAGAGTCTCAGTGCCTAACTTTCATTTTCATTCTGGAATCATTGTCTTAAGCATGTGTTCTCTCAGTCTAGTGGATACTGAATTGAGAATAGGATCCAAACCTGCTAAATTGAGAGAGAATTGTGGAGAGGTGCAATCTCTCTTGGATTTATCCTGTAAGTTGTCCTTTCAGAATGCAGCTGAATAAGGAAGTAGAGGCTCCTTTTTCTCAAGGTCACTGGCTTGAGAATTCATTTGAGCATCCAAGGAAGCCTTTCATGCCCTTGACTCACTGCTGAAGAGTGAAGTAATGGTTATCGCTTATCTGCTGTTTTGAAACCGGGTGCTCTTCCTGCTGAGTTACATCACTTTGCAACAAAAAAATAAATCACTGGACAGCATATACAGTTTCCCAAGTGAGGTCAGAACTGGGTTCCAGCTCTTGCTCCAAGGCCTGTTCTCAATCAAAGACATACAGTATGAGTTATTTTTAGTTTGTGATTGCAATCATTGTTATTTGACTTGTGTACCTTGGTTTTATTCTTCTTTTCAAAGCAAGTGTAATGTTTACTTATATTACAGGGACGCAGTAAAGCTAAAACAATGGAATTTTCTGAACAGGGGCCTTTGTGCGTCCCCCAATTAAAAGTATTGTATGAGAGCAAAATAGTAATATTACCAAAAATATGTTGAACTGTCTTACAGTGTAAATGTATTTCTGGCTGGATCATAATCCTTTTTTCCTGTCTAAACATTGTTTATCTTAATATAGCTCCTCAGTGTCCAGTGTTTGCTCCGTATAGGTTTTAGAGGGCAAATATGTTTTTCTTTGTCCTGTCTTTAGATGGGTATCCACTCATAAATTTGCTTTTATATTCTTTCTCATCCAAATCACATTTTTCTGTAATCTTCAAATGGACTATTTGAACCAGAAGTAGACTGCAGTGTGGGTAGAATTACTGTGTCTGTCCTTGTAAAATAGTGATATTAATTCCATTTCTTTGTGGAAAATAACTTAGTTCACAGATACCATGATTCCTTTTGCCTTCTTGAAGGTCGTATTACGCTGATAGCTCTTAGTTGTTTTGGATACATTTTATCCCAGCTAAACGTGACAAGGATAAGCTGTGCAGTCTGAGCTATTGTTGAGTTCCCTCAGTAACCGAATGAGATAAAATGAGCCAATGCAGTGGGTGGGTGACTCTTCCCTCGGTCTCAAAACACAAGTCATCCCCTGGAGATCATGGTAACTCCTCTTGGACTGTAAGCCGCATATATACAATTCAACTGTCTAGATGTATGAAAAGAGCAGATATAAATTTTGACCTAAGGGCTGAGATTATATTCTGTGACACTGAGTATATTTCTATACCGCTGAGTATATTTCTGTACTCCAGATTATCCGTTTGTTTTGGTTAGTATCCTAGTTCTCCCATAGATATCTTTCAGTTTTATAGCACCAGCGAATTTCAACTGTAATTCCTATCTTTATTAGTGAAAATATTAAGCACATTTAGTTCCAAAATGGATCTTGACTAGTAACTTGTCTGACGAATGTGCTATTCACTGCTCCAAGACTTCTGGAATCTGAGGACAGAGGACATCGGGACTGCCTGTTCCATCCTCTCTGACTTGGATTAATTAATTTTTTTGAAACACCACTAAATATATGTTAGGCTTTGCTTTGTTATCATGACCAATTTACTCATACGCTGATAATTTTGCCTTTCTTTATGGATTAATCTCTTTGTCCGAGATACTGATAAGTGATCTATCAGTTTAATTGGATGCTTATGGTTTTCCAGCTTTTGTTATGATCCCAGTGTTTCAGTGGGGAATCTTGCATTCATTCCATTGTGGTAGTATATGTGAGACTGATCTGCTTCAGCCCTGTGGCAGAACTGCTGAGCTTCAGAGTTCTCCTTTTCCTTCCAGGATCCCTTTAACAATGTTATCCGTACTACAATTGAAGCAATGGCTGCAGTGTTTGGAGGTACGCAGTCTTTGCATACAAATTCGTTTGATGAAGCCTTGGGTTTGCCTACAGTGAAGAGCGCTCGCATCGCTCGTAACACGCAGATCATCATTCAAGAGGAGTCAGGTATTCCTAAAGTGGCGGACCCCTGGGGGGGATCATACCTCATGGAGTGCCTCACCAACGATGTCTATGAAGCTGCTCTAAAGGTCAGTTTGCATAAACTTTTATGTTTTGTGGGAAAACTTTAGGTATAGGAGTTTTGAGAAATGTGTTTTAAGGGACTTTTTGATATGTTGGTAACTTCTAAAGAGGGAATTATTTTACACTTAGAGTTCAGTGATTTCTTTGTAAATGAACTTTACAAAAATACAGCGTATATTTAGAGAAAGAGACACTTCGACCTTCTAGTAGGCTACATTCAAAAGGGAAATATCCCAGTGTGGAACAAATAATCAAGTCCCACAAAGTCCTTTGCACATTGAAAACTCCCAATTTGCTGGGATCTCTGTTTTATGTGTAAGAAAAATAAAGGTTCAACAGAAGAAAGAGTCAAACCATCATACTTAGTTACATGCCTACTCATGCTTGTGATCTGATTGAGTCTCTGAACTAGGGGTTATTGAAAGCAGAGTTTTATAGCCAAGCACGTAGGCAGACAATTGTCTGGCCATCCTTGAGTATTATGCAGAATTTAGGAGAAATTTTTCTGTTGGTTCAAAATATATTTTTTTAATAATGCTTTTAGCTGACAGTCATTACTTTAAAAACTTTAAGTACTTTAAAAAGTACTCTGCAGGAGTAGTCTGACTGGTGGCAATCCTACATAAAGATATATGCCTACATGTCTAGCCTGCAGTGATTCTCCTTTTGAGCAAATTATTGCTCTTATGCAAAGTCCCAAATTGGGCTAATGCAGGCCCAAAGACAAGCTTGGGACTGTACAGACGCTGTTAGCACATTGTCTGACGTGGTTTGTAGGTCCTTGGAAACTAGGATGCTTCTAGACAGTGCCAGGCAGGGCCCGATGGCCATTTGCAGTAGGTAGTTTGAATGCAGTCACCCTGGTTTTGGAGCTGAATGGGCTTCTGCTGTGTGAGAGCTGAACCATGCCAATGCCACTTGTCTTCCGGATCAGAGAACTGACCCTGGCTTTTTTCAATTTATTTGTCTTTGTATGCATGTAACCATAAGGGCTGGTTGGCAGGCAGAAGACAGTGCAGAGTCAAGGTCTCAAATTTTAAGCCCTTTTCATCCATGGGTCTTAGTGATTGAACAATATGCCATGCATTGTTACTGAATTCATGGAGATCTGGTAATAAAAATGCTCTTTTTTTGAGAAGTCACTTAATTTATACCAAAACCTTTAGTCAGAGACATGGGGATAGGAAACACACTTTTAGAGCACAGGGTTGTATATATAGATATAATAAAAATTTGGATGGCAGTACAAGTGCAAAGTTCCTTTCGTGAACCTCGCTGCTATTTATTTTCTCAATCCTTTTAATTTTGCAGCTTGTTGAGGAGATTGAAGAAATGGGTGGAATGGCCAAAGCTGTCGCTGAGGGGATTCCCAAACTTCGTATTGAAGAGTGTGCAGCCCGAAGACAAGCCAGGATTGACTCTGGTAGGGAGAAGGGAGGTGAAGAAGGGAAAACTGCCAATAGAATACCTTTATATAAATGGGTTTTTACATTTTCATTGTTTTTTTTTTTCTTTTTAGTTTAGGAGCAGCAGACTGTGAGTGATAAAATGGTCATAGTTTTATGTCAGTGAAAGACATAGGAGTTTTATGTCTGGAAAGAGATATCAGTATGGATAAAATATAGCACCAGTATAAAAACAGTCTTGCTTGACATATTTAAAGCTAGACTAGACAAAGCACTAGAAAAAGTATTTTAAAGGAGTATTTTCGGACTTCAGTAGTTGATCCTCTAATTTCTGAGAGTATCTTTCAACTTTGATTCCTGAATTTAAAAGGATGACAGCCAGGAGATGGCGGTATTGCATGGCCAAATTTTAGCTGGCCAGATTCCTGGTTTTGCTTGAGAGCTACCCGTTTTTCCCTGAAACCAGAAAAAATGCAGTCCTCTGAGATTAGTGGATGATGCGGCTCTTTTTTTGTGAGGTGTATATATATGTATACGCATATCTACACATATAGTAAGTATATGTGGAGATTTGTACACAAGTGTGCTTAAATCTCAGTTTTGCTTTTTCTAGTCTGCATTCCAGTAGCAGTCCAGTAACAGAAACTAGGGATAACTCAAACATGAAAGAAGTTATAAGAACTTTCTTGTTTGGAGGATAAATTTGAAGCAGGTCTTTAATTAAGACCAATAAAGAACAATCAGTAAAGTTCTGTTTTCTCTCACAAGGTAAATTACATCACGTTGCTTTGAAGAGTGTAATAATGTTATCAGGCACTGCAAATAAAAATGGTTGTAAATTCCATACTGGCTGAAAGCTAAAATACAGTTTTCCGACATGATAAACTAATTTTCATTCACATGGAGTAGTTTTAAGCTGGAACTTCACTTTCTTATTTATCTGTTAAATCACAGAAGTAAATGCAGAGCAGTGCAGGAGACCAGCTCTTCTGCTTAATTGTGTAAGATTCAGTTCAGTAAACTTAAAAAGAGAAAAATAGCTAATGTATATTAGTAAGTCATTACTAAATCAGTTTGTAAGATAAATATTGTTCTATTTCAAATCCTTTGTCTGGCCCAGTATTCACTGGGTTGAATATTCATGCATCTATATCATCTCTTGTCATAAAATATGTAAAATACAGATTTTTCTTCCTGTAGGAACAAATGTTAAGTATTTGAAATGTGTAGAGTTATAAAGCAAAATGCTGCATTATATTGCTCAAAATTTTCTTGTCCTATTAATATTGTGTCTTTTCACAGTAGTTTGCAAATGTATTCTGAGTTTCTGGTGTTTCACTGGAAATAGGGTCTGAAGTAATTGTTGGAGTAAACAAGCATCAGCTAGAAAAAGAGGAGACAGTCGAAGTTCTGGCTATTGATAATACTTCAGTCCGTAGCAAGCAGATCGAGAAGATTAATAAGGTGGGAACTGCCTTCTTAAAAATGAAAGTTCATGTAATTGCAGATAGAACTTGAGTAATACTAAGGAAAGGTGGCCTTCCAGAAACTTGGCCCTCCAATTTCTGAGAATCCGCTCTATTCTTTAGCAGAGAAGCTGGATTTCTGTTCAGCCTCAGTGGAGGCTGATAGAAAATCTCAAGAAACACAGTATTAGAATCCAAACAAAAATGTTTTTGTTATGTTCATTTGGTTTTAATAATTGTATTCCAGGTAGTCTCATGAGCATGTCTAATCTTTCAAAATTGACAACTTTACATTTTCTGAAACTAAGGTAGAAAATATCTATGCAATGTTTTGCTCTAAGACTATGTAACATTACTTAATCACTCAGACTGTTTGGTGCAGCTTGTCAAGTGCTGTGAAGGGACAGGGTTATGGAACCAGGAATTGACATTCACTTTCATAATTAGTAGAAATGTAGATCAAATTATTTTAGAGTTATTTAATGGACTTGTACATGTGTTTTAAGGTTTGAGACACCTTTTTACTTCTAATCTTTTTTAAATTCGTAGCATATATTGACAATTGACAATTCCATGCCTCTAGAATTAATATTTGAAATCAAAAAGTCTTATACATTCCCAGTTCGCCTTGTAGTTTGTTTTAACTTAATGTTTTTCTCCTCCACTTTAGGTGAAGGCTACTAGAGATGAAGCAGCAGCTCAGCAATGTCTCGCTGCTCTAACACAGTGTGCTGCTACTGGGGAAGGCAACTTACTGGCGCTTGCAGTGGAAGCAGCACGTTCAAGGTAGGGGGGTGGGGGTGAATATCCAACTGCTGTCTGAAAAAACAGTGGTTCACTCCCATCTTTCAGCTGTTCTTGGGTATGGTGTCAGTGAGGTTGGTGTCTTGAGATGTTTTGGGTTTTTCTTCCAAGGTGGGAGTAAAAGATGGCTGCAGTTTGCCATTGTAAGGTAGACTATTACTTTCTAAAACAGTCTCTTAAGGCTGTGCTTTAATTTCTCACAAATAATGCGGATACAGAGAATCTAATATGAAATGATGTTGTTCATACACATTATGTTGTTTACAGCTCAGACTCTTACCAGTTTCAGGACGTAACTAGGTTTCTCTGTAACCCCACTGTTTCATAGGTCAGGGAGCTTAAGAAGTGGCTGAGATGTGAAAATGGATATTCACAATTTTATCATGGTCTGCTGCTTCATCCTTCCTTGCACCACAGATTGGTGTGAAAACATTTTTTGACTGAAAGAGAAATAACTTCACTTAGCCAGGCAAAGATGTAAAAGATGCTCTTGGGTAGAGCGGTGAAGAATCCTTTAGAGTCCTTTAGAGTGGAAAATTTACTTTTTTCACCTAAGGTGCCTTTAAGACTGTTTTCGTTCCCACTTCAAAGTAAACGATCTGTTCTCTAGAATAGATCTCTAGATCACATCTGTCTGTTCCTTAATTATCTAAATGCCCCGGAAATGAGCAAACCAAATTCACTCCTTATTGAGCACTGTCCTGTTTTTACTGTGGTATCTCAAATTCCTTCATTCCCTTTCCTTGAACACTTAACAGCCATATTTTGAATACATTTTCTCCCACAGGGAGCTTGTCACAGTTCTGCCAGCAGCACGTCTACACCTGTCTTGGAACTGTGAAGGTCACAGGAGGGTAGTGTTAGGTTTACCAGGGATTCATATCTTCTGTACCAAAACTGACCAATTAACTGCTAGTTTCTCTCCTTGGTGACCTTGGTTTTGTTATTTGTAAAAGCATTCATGGACTGCAGATCTACTTTTTAAGTTGCAAAAACATCAAACTAACATGTGCCCCAAAACTATATATGGGAGGTGACCACAGAAAGACGTTGTCTTGGCATCTGATAAAGAGTGTTTGAAGGAGGATTGTGAGCTCTGCGAACATTTACGGGGAACCCTTCTGTTAGGAGCATTATGGGAAAAGATTTTTAAGTGATCACGTTAATCTTTACAAGTAGTAGACAAGTAGGCCAGTATGACCAGCATGTTAGTGACAGATGCCTGTCTCCTACTGAATGGAAAATGGTGGGTTTTGATCATGAAGACAAGTAATGTAATTCAACTAAAATAAAAGTAGCAGCACAAGATTTTCAGCGTTGAACTATGGAAAAGACTCCGTGGACTAACACGGAGATTTCAGTGCTGACAAGCACAAGTAGAAAAGTCATTTTATTATTTTATCCAAACTAATAGGGCAGGCCAAAGGTGATGGGGAGTGGGAGGGGAGCAGTACTACCTCCCTTCTGTGCCTCATTTCTCATGAGAAGACACGTTACAGGGAAACGGGTGTAGTTAGGTAGGGCTATGAGACAGATTATACTGAGTTCTGTCTCATGTCCTTCGTCTGCGGTGCTGTCTCTCTGTCCGTCTCCAGACTTGCAGTTCCTGCTGTGCCAGCTATCGGTGATGGAAAAGGAAGGCATGAAGTGCAATGCAGCATATCCTGCTGCTGCTTTGTCTGCCCAGTTTGTGACCTCCTGGGGCTTTGTCACCTGATTACACAGTGCTACCTCTCGTTACTGGTGAAACAGAGAGGCAGCAGCAGTAGTGTGAGCCTGAACAGACAGAAGGTGACAGTTCTAACAGGCACATTATGATCATTGACTTTCTTTCTTCAAATTCATATTTGTGCAGCATAGCTTCTACAGCTGGTTGTGAACCACAGGGAGAGAGTCATAGCACAAATTGCTAAAGGAGGTAGATCTAGCGCCTGATAGGACACACTGAATTGAACAATATCCTCTCTGGCTATCACAGTTTTGGCTGTATTTCATCCCATTGGCCTCATTGAATTGCCCAAAAGCTTAGCATAGAGCGCAGCTCCTCTTATTTGGAAATCCCCTACTTTTGAGGAGGCTCAGGGAATCTCAGTTTAGGGCTCTGATACAGCTCAGTTGTCAACAGCAGTTCTGAGCAGTGCAGAAGTTCATAGGATGCAGGCTACAGTTTATCTCCAGACATGCTCTCCTTGCCACAAGGCATGTTGTAAGGGCTGCGGGCTAATAAAACACAAAATGGAAAATATAGCGATCTTTTGGTCTCCACTTCAAAATTTTAAATTTACTTAAAACCACAGATTAGGTTGTAAATTACCTGCTATCCCAAAATGAAGGGTGCTACCAAAACAAGCAGTTCCGCACAAGGCAAATGTGAATGACAGTCATATAAAGGAAACACAAATTTATACAATAAAGGCAAACTGACTTCTGTTCTGTCAATTTTGCATAATTGTCAAGTCGGTTTTTATCAGCATGCATTGAAAAAACTGTAAATTAATAGTAAGAATTGTTGCTTATGCTACGTCAGTTTTATAATAGTGAGATGAAAATGGTTGTCTCCAGAACAATATTTTGCTGTAAAGGTAAACGGAAATGGGAGAGGTTTTCTACATCCAGATTGTAAGGAACTTGTCCAATGTTATGAATAGCTCATTAAAGAAAAGTGTAATTGTCATTAAAAATATGCCTTTCCTCTCCTGTTAAGAAGAGAGTCTGTGTTCCGGGCTCCAGAGCGAGCTATTCCACTGTGCCATAGATGGCACCCACTGATGCAGCAGGACTAAGAAGTAGAGATTTTTTTTTTAAGAATGCTTATTGGTCCATAGTAGGAAAACATTCACGAGTGTAAAAAGCCAAACTCCTATTATTACTTGGGAACTTTAGATTTAAAGTGTTGCAGAGACTTGGGGCAGAATTTTCAAAATGCACTAAAGGGATTTCAGAAGCAGTATTTACAGAAGAAAGACGTGTATTTCATTTTCTGTGCAGTACAGAAAAAACCTCCATCCCAGCCACCAGATTATACTAGAATGATGTTGGTAGTCCAGACCACTTATTTTTCCCTTGTTACATGAAACTTTCATTTACACTTTTACATAGTAAGAACAGAAAAGCACACAACTGCGTGTACGCGTGCAGCGCTTTGATTTAATACTGAAGTTATACTCAGATGCTGCTTCTGCAAAAGAGAAGGAGGAGAAAGATTGGTCTAAACTTACAGTTTTCTCTAGAAGAAAAGACGTGTGTTATGCCACTGTAAGCCTTCAGCAAACAGCCAGTGTTTACCCAGGCATAAGTTGTCAGTGGTTATGCATGGGATGTATCTATATCAGGCTGCAATCTGTGATGGCTGGCACTCCGAGAGGGAGTCAGTATTTATAGATGCTATTTTTAGGTCTGCAGCAAACGTGCTTTTTAACCTTAGTCACTTAACCTAGCATTTAATGCAGTTTACTTTTCAATTTTTTGTTAGTAATATCAGAGAACAGTAATATTAATAAGATTATTTAGAAAAACAAAAAGATGATTATATAGTGAGTAAGGTCTCAGAACTGCAGTAACTTGGGTGGTGTTTGCTAAGGTTTCTGAGATCTTACAGGTAAAATTAAGAGTATTGCATAGTGATGTCAATGGTTTCTGATGCAATCGTGGACAGTTTGCTTTATAACTAATGCTTTCTAAATCACTTATAATAAATAAATTCAAAGAAATTATCAGACTGAGTCATAGAATCATAGAATCTTCATGGTTGGAAAGGACCTTTGAGATCGAGTCCAACCATACACACAAAAAACCCCCCACCCTACAATCTCTGTCGCTAGAGCATGCCCTGAAGTGCCAAATCTAGACGTTTCTTAAACGCCTCTAGGGATGGTGACTCAACCACCTCCCTGGGCAGGCTGTTCCAGTGCCTGACCACTCTTGCAGTAAAGTCATTCTTCCTAATAGCTAATCTAAACCTCCCCTGACGCAACTTCAGACCATTTCCTCTGGTCCTGTCCGTATTCACCTGGGAGAAGAGGCCAACCCCCACCTCTCTGCAACCTCCTCTCAGGTAGTTGTAGAGGGCAAGGAGGTCTCCCCTCAGCCTCCTCTTCTCCAAACTAAACATGCCCAGTTCCCTCAGCCTCTCCTCATCTGGCTTGCTCTCCAGACCCCTCACCAGCTTGGTAGCTCTCCTCTGGACCCGCTCCAGCACTTCCATGTCCCTCTTGTCCAGACGGGCCCAGAACTGAACACAGTACTCGAGGGGAGGCCTCACCAGGGCCGAGTACAGAGGCACCATCACTTCCCTACTCCTGCTGGCCACGCTATTCCTGATACAAGCCAGAATGCTGTTGGCCTTCTTGGCCACCTGGGCACACTGCTGGCTCATGTTAAGCTGGCCGTCCACCAGCACCCCCAGGTCNATTAATCACAACTCTCTGGGCACGGCCATCCAGCCAGTTTTTAACCCAGCGAAGAGTACACTTGTCTATGCCATGATTCGCCAGCTTCTCCAGGAGAATACTGTGGGGGATGGTGTCAAAGGCCTTACCAAAGTCCAGATAGACAATGTCCACAGCCGTCCCTGTGTCCAGAAGGTGGGTCACATGGTCATAGAAGGAGATCAGGTTGGTTAAGCAGGACCTCCCTTTCCTAAATCCCTGCTGGCTGGCCCTGATCCCTTGGCTGCCCTGCACTTGCTGTGAGAGCTCACTCAAGATGATCCTCTCCGTGATGTTTCCTGGTACCGAGGTCAGGCTGACAGGCCTGTAGTTCCCTGGATCCTCCTTCCGACCCTTCTTGTACATGGGTGTCACATTAGCCACCCTCCAGTCATCTGGTACCTCCCCTGTTGACCAAATAGTATGAGTGAGTCCCATTCATACATAGCCATACAGTTACTATAAATTTGGTATTACTTTGCTTTAGCTGCTTTTCTAGACTGTGATCCTCATAAATCCAATTCTGAACTCCTAAGTGCGCTGAGGAAGAAACTGGATAAAAGCAGAGAACTTTAAAAATATAATTCCAGAAAGCTGAGTGAGAGGAGATGACAAAAAGCGGCCCAGACTGAGTCAGTAATGTGCCACAGTCTTAAAAATGTGTGTGCCAGCGTGATAGCGTCTTCTAGACAAGGCAGGCAGCTGTGAAGAGTGACCCTGGAGATAAGAGGCCAGCTTCAGGCACATGCATTTTACAGATCTTGCCTATATGCTCAGGGGAGGATTTCTGCCGTTTTACATTGGCGTAGTTACAGTTTATAACTGTGGTTAAGTTTGCTGAGTGTAAAAAACATGAGCTAGCAAAAGAGCAAAATAACTGGGGGGTCAGAGGAAGTAAAACATCTCTCTGAAATTTACTGAAAGCTTCGGTTAATACAGGAGAAATCCACCTTCTGTTACATCGGATGTGTGGCAAATTGCATAGGGTAGGGATCGGGTAATAGCTACTGACGCTGCAAACAGCAGACGGAAAAAAGTACAATTAATTTGGCCGTCCCCTTCTAAAAGTGTGCGGGCAAGAAGTCGCATCTTGTCCAAACATCCTTTGAGCATTTTATATAAAAGCTTTAGAGGATGCTTAACCTAATTTTGCCTCAGAGTAGCTTATAATTAAACGCAATATGACAGGAGAAAATGTGAATTCCAGGGGTTTGAAGTGTGCTTAGCAGTAGCTGAATGGATGGGGTTTGGTCTCTGTATTGGTAAGCACACTTTTAAAGTGTTTTATAAGAGTAGTATTTTTCTTTCTTACCTTTGACAAAGTTTGCAGCGAGTTGTATTCATTTCTTACTATATACAAATTCTTTTTCCACTCAAGTGTAAGCTAAAATATTTTCATTAAAATGCTTTTGGTGAAAGAGTGCATCAGGAGCTCAGCAGCGTACCTTCAAAATCGTTACACAGTACCAAACCCCCGTTAATTTCATACCAGAAGCAAGAAGCTCGCTGTGATGCAGCTACCAGCTGACCTGCTCTTTCTCCCCAGATGAGTTGTTTTTTCCCTTCTGAGTAGGTTCCTTTCATCAAGGGTTTGGTTTTGGGCTCAGCTGTAATTGGAGCAGCGCAGCGTTGGGGTTTTTGGTACAGTCTGCATTATAGATTTTACGCAGAAAGGTGAAATCCATTACGCGTGAGATTTTTAAATGCTTTGGGAGAAAGGCTGTTATTTCTGACGTTTGTACGAGAAGGCAGCACAGCCTGGTTTGCCACAGCAGTAAGATGTGTATTATTTCGAATACGTACTGTGTCTCCAGTAGCAAACAAAGCTTGTAACTTGCAGGTTAATGGATTTCCCAGATTATTCTGCATCTCGGTGGATAAAGGAGCTATGTCAGGAGTAGAGAAGAAGAAATACTAAAATATAAACACCAAAGGAAAGACAAACACATTCCAGTCAAAAAGCTGGGCTTCAGTCTTTTGTGTGTGTTCTTTTTTTTTTTTCCTCTTAATTTATATTTTGAATTTTAGTATGAGTCCAAATGCAAGATCTTGCAGTCTGAGCCCAAAAAGAAATTCCCAGTTGAGAAAATTTGATATAATTTCTTGAAATATTTTGCCATGCAGTGGTCCCTATTGCCTTGTCACTTGTAAAATCACTTCTCGCATCAGCAAAACAGTATTTTCTTAAAAACGCTCTTGCATGTTCCATTAGTGGATGACAGTGGGGTGAGTCAGATGTTCGGAGTTGTAGCACCAAAGGGGAAACGAGTGTAAATGAACTTGTCCTGCAGCAAGACAAATAGTTGGGCCGCTGCCAGCGATTTCTGCATTCTGTTTTCGTACAAGCCTCCTGATAGCTTTAGTACTTTGTTCCTGTATCGCAGGTGCACCGTTGGAGAAATAACAGATGCAATGAAGAAGGTGTTTGGGGAGCATAAAGCCAGTGACCGAATGGTGAGCGGAGCTTATCGCCAGGAGTTTGGAGAGAGTGATGAAATTCTTCATGCCATCAATAGGTGAGAATAGCTTCCCAGGAAGCCGAACACAGTCTCACATTTAATCCATTAGATACATGTGCTACTCACTGTGCCCTAAAAAAGCGTTCCCCAAACCTGAATGATATCTCCAGAACAAAACAAAGACCTGCACAGTCATTCTCATGCTTGTAAGCAAGTAAGCAGAACGAGAAGAAATAAGTGCAATAAGAGAATAGTCAGAACTTAATTGAACTTGTATTTGCTTGCAAACAAAATCCGCTGAGGTGATGTTATGATTTGAAGATTTTGTTCAAATATACTAGGCAGCTGCAAGATGAAGAAATGGCGAAAAATTGCCTGAAATCCCCGTACATTGGATTGCTTCTTTTGAAGCCTCTGTAATAGTAATCTCTACAAATAGTTCCAGCAATTCATATTTGCAAAACCTGGTATTGATCTGCCCAAGTGGTGTCCCTACAACTTCACTCTTACCGTGAAGTAGGTTCCTTTCATCAAGGGTTTGGTTTTGGGCTCAGCTGTAATTAGAGCACGGCGTTGGGGTTTTTGGTACAGTCTGCATTATAGATTTTACGCAGAAAGGTGAAATCCATTAAGCGTGAGATTTTTAAATGCTTTGGGAGAAAGGCTGTTATTTCTGACGTTTGTACAAGAAGACAGCACAGCCTGGTTTGCCACAGCAGTAAGATGTGTATTGTTTCAAATACGTACCGTATTGTGAGGCTAAAATCTGTCTGGATATCCACATACAGCTCCCAGTCTACGAGTGTTACTCGTATCACAAGGGAGAAAACATCAGAAGGTGGTAGTATGTGTGAAAACGCTGCCCATTTGTGCCTTTTGTCAGCTTCTGCCTCTGCTGCTGTCCTCTGGGTGAAGAGATGGAATTGCTGTAGTGGCTGGTGATGTAACATGAATCGATGCTCGTAAGTCCCTCCTGTGTTGGGGCTTATACATTAAAGAGTTACAGGATTTCTTAAAAGGGAATTACTTGATGGCTTCACAATGGTGATGTTTAGCCTGACTTGAAAGTAGTAGTTGTGGGGGATGTCACCATCGTTTTTTATTTTAAATTTAAGTATTTCTAATTATCCATTTACAGAAAACTGATCTGAACTGATTCCTTGAGAATCAAGATGTAGCTCCCTTTTTTACATACCTGCCTTTATGTCCGAGATCATACATACCTGTTAGTAAACACGGTTATGAAACGGGATTTACTACGTGTCACCTTTGCACAGGCCTTCCAAAGTGTGATTTCACACTTGCCCGCATTTAAAACCAGCCCTGAGTTGCGGTGACTCGGGTGCTTTTAGCTTGGCAGGCTCAGAGCATGTAGAGCTGGTCTTGTTGGGAGGGGGTGGGGAAGTAAGAAACCAGAAAACAATACACACAAGGATTTTAAGATATCACAAATCAATTCAGATAGCTGCTTCACTGATATTCTCAGCAGTCTTTAGGAATAGAGAAGGCAGGTCCAACTCCTGTGCATCCTCAAAACAGAAGCTTTGTCAGTCTGCTTCTTCAGGCTCTCTTGACGTAATTGCTTTTTAAGCTGTCTGAGTTCTTATTTTTTCCCTCTTACATGATGCATTTTCCTGTCCTGGAATCATCTCCTGAGGCTGTTCAAATCCGTGCTGATAAATGATAAATTTATCTAGAGTCATTCTTCTCCCCACACTAAGCCACTGGTTTCATACAGTGGTCATCCCAGCCAGGTCAGCATATGGTTTCAAGGCGCACCAACTCTGTACAACTCCACCATTAACTGAATGCTCAGAACAGTACAGTATTTTAAAAACAAACAAACAAACAAAAACACACAAAAAAAAATCCTTTTATTTCTGAGAAGTGGTAGCCTTAGTGTCCCACTCAAGGACGGATACTGGCGGTACATGGATAATGAGAAGTAAGACGGAAGATTAATTTCCGAGGCTGTGGTTACACAGACACTTTTACTAAAAGAGCGGCAGAAAAAAGGAGGCACTGCAATGAGTGCGCAGAATGGGGGACACGGTGATCCTTTTCTGCATGGACTCATGCCCAGTTGAATGGTGATGCACAGTGTGATGTCTGGGACCCATCTCGGTGGCCTGCCTGCCATGCAAGTACTTTTGAAATAATTGGTCGTAATTATTCTTAAAATCTAAAAATTGTGGTTTAGTTGGTTGTAGTTCTGCTCATAAAACCCTCAGAGAATTCAGTATTTTGTCCGTTGGAAAGCAGAAAATAGTGGTTTTCTTTAAAAAATAATGTTTTATTCCTGAGGCCAGTAAGTACAAGGTATCAGTAATCATATAACATAAGTATTAACATAGTATGCAGACTACATAGGCAAACCAGGACTTAGAAGATCTTTTGATTTGATGTACGGAAATGATGCTACAGTTGCAGGCAGTGCTTCTTTTATTTGTTGAAATACTTCTAATGCTTCTCAGTGCCTGACAATGATACAATACGTGTTTTCATGCAGAGTTAACAAGTTCACGGATCGTGAGGGGCGCAGGCCTCGCATACTTGTCGCAAAGATGGGTCAAGATGGCCATGACAGAGGAGCTAAAGTTATTGCTACAGGATTTGCAGACATTGGCTTTGACGTGGACATAGGTCCCCTCTTCCAGGTACGAGTGCCCAATGTATTCCAAATGCAGCGATTTTGTCTCTAATGCTTGTTGAGTAACCAGGCGGGGGCTAACTGTTACTTGTCACTAATCCTTTCTCCGTATAGACACCTCGAGAAGTGGCCCAGCAGGCAGTTGATGCAGATGTCCACTGTGTTGGTGTGAGCACACTTGCAGCAGGTCATAAAACTCTTGTGCCTGAACTCATCAAAGAACTCAATGCCCTTGGCCGGCCGGACATTCTTGTCATATGTGGAGGTGTCATCCCACCTCAGGTACGGGTGAACGTCATTTCCATCAAGACTAGGAGACTGCTTTACTTGTGTCTATGCTCTTTTTAGCTATTTCCTGTATTCTGTTAATGTCAGAGGTGATTTACAGCGCTGAAGGCTACTGTGTACAATCACCAGGGTCAGCACAGATCTGCAGGAGAGTTGCAGAGTGCTGTCAGGTCTCATTGATCTGGTTTTCTGTACACCGTGTCCTGGTTTAACTTAACAGTGTTTGTTGGATGGAATATTAAGTTGTGTTGTGAAAAGACCAGCCTCAGGGAGATGTCCTTCATGCTCCGTTGTTTCTGATTACCAGTACCTTGCGTATTACTGATAAAGGCTAGCTCCTGTCTTAAGAGACTTTATGACTTCAAATAATAGTTCAGAAGAGGCACAGCTAGTGACTGAGACGCATGGCGGGTCCCAACACCTGTAGGCCACACATCTCATTCACTGTTTAGCCTCTCCTTGTGTTCCCCATTGTCAGGCCTCAGTGTTGCCTCTCATTCCCTCTGCTTGACTGTTTCTCCTAAACTGTTCAACAGTTTGTTGGATTCCCTTGCAGTCAGATCTCTGCCTTTGTCTCAAATTTTTCCTTAGCTCACCCGCAATGTGCCTGGCTCTATCACCTTTAGGGTCATCTTCTGTCTAGAGAGATTCAGATGGATTTTGCATATAAATCTCCTGTTACGGTTGGACTCGATGATCTTAAAGGTCCCTTCCAACCTAGACGATTCTATGATTCTGGACGATTCTACTCCCTTTTCCCAGACTCCTTCCCTTTCTAGCCAATTAGGTAAGTATTTAGGAATGACAGACTTTGAAATTGAACGAACAAAACTTATAGTATTTTTCTAAAAGACAAATTGTGTTCTGTCCAGTCTCTTGATGGGATGCTACTAGTCTGTGGTTGGAAAAGGTATAATATATCCTATATAGAAGTAAGAGAGACGATGTAACTGCTTCCCAGGTCTTTCTGAAATTTCAAGCCAATCATAAAATTGGAGTAACTTAGATTGCCAGAGACCACTGGCAGTCATCTGGTCCAAGGCCTTGTTTAAAGCAGTATTTTCAAATTAGAAGTTAGATCAAATTTAGGTTAGGTTATTCAGGGTCACATCTAGTTGACTTTTGAATATTTTCCAAGGATCTGACATTAGTCTGATTCTAAACAAACAAAAGCTTTACCATCGATGTTTTTTCAACCTTTTTTTACCTCCTAACTACTGTTTCTTGCCATTTCCCTTGATGCTGTGCTGCTTCTCTCTGGGGCTTGTTGCAAACGCTTTCTTAGGCCCAGCATACAGAATAGAGCACACACCAGTTCTCAATCGATTACCCATTTTCTGTTGCACTATTAACTACAAATCTTAAATTTCTTTCTGAACAGGATTACGACTTCCTGTACGAAGCTGGCGTTACCAATGTGTTTGGTCCAGGGACTCGTATTCCAAAAGCAGCTGTCCAAGTGTTGGATGATATTGAGAAGTGCCTGGAGAAGAGGCAGCAATCTCTGTAATGCTGAAATTTCACGCAATGCAACCGGCCTTATACTAATCGCTTACAGAATGTAATCATCAGCAAGGGATGGCCAGCCACATGGCTTTGGTTCCACCGCCCTGTGGCCTGGTGGTTTGTGCTTTCTAAGAAAGTTGTAAATTCTCTGCTTATTTTAGTTGAGGATTATTTATATATGTCCCCACAAGAAGATTTTCTCTCTAGAACTATGACTTCAGGGAATGAAGGGAATTCAGTAAGTGGGTTTGGGGTTTTTTTTTTCCAGATATACTGATAAATAAAACATCCGTTCCAGCTCTTTGGTTGATCTCTTTTGCATGCAGATAACTTCTTTTGAATTTTTTGGCAAGCATTGTAGACCTAGAAGTCTTCGGGCAAAATCACTGAAGTTCAGCAGAGATGTGCTTGAATCCAGGAGCACTTTGATGTTAACGTTAATCTGGCTTAACTCTCTTTAGAAACGTGTAAGTAGATAAACCATAATTTTTCAGAGTTCATGGTTTGTTTAATTCTGCATCTGGCAGTAACCTAGGAGCAGCTGTGTACCTCCGCTCTTTCTGCGTTACTGCCTTCCCTCATACCTCACTATTTCTCAAATGAAATTCATTCCAGTGCTCCTCCCTTACATAGTTCTGTATTTTTGTCCAGTTAATGTTCTCACTATCCCTGTCTATTTAGCCTTTGGACTTTCTTCAGGTAAACTGATCCTAAATTCTCAGCAGTTTTCTCTCCCCGCCAGAAGGAATTGGATTTATACATGTGAAAAGTCCTTTGTGGAATCCATACAATGCAAATGGGGTGCGAGGGTCTTTTGAGGGGCAGTCTGTGGCATTATGGCCCTATCCCGCTTCATTTTGCCTTGTTGCTCGTTGCATCCCATCATAAAATGAGACTACAGCCTCGCTGGGAGAATGCTTCTACCTGCCTTGTGGTGGAAGAGGCTGTAGCACATTTTTAAGAGGTTCAGCGCCGTCATACTTGATTCAAAGTGAGATTTTCTGCAGTTGGCTGGAAATTTGCAGGTCCAAATAGTAGCATTGTATCCTCATTTCAAAGATCTTTACTTAAAATAAGCTTATTTAATGGGGCGCGGGCCCCTAGTCTCACACTGCTCAGAAACAGGGAGGTTAACTGACTGGCTCTTTTCTTTTCTCTATAATTAAGGCTTAAAGTATTGATCCCAAACCAGACCTTTGCCTTGAAAACTCCTTGGGGGTTTATCCTCAACTATTTATAAGTATCTGATTCCCTTTAAGAAAGATTGGTATGGTTCAAACCAGGTTATACAGAAAGTAACAACAATAAAAATACTCCCTTATGTCTTTCCACAAGCCTCCTTACCTGCCAACAGGAAAAATACACAGTCAAAGCGTTGGTGACCTCTGAACTTTATAACGACACTGGTTTCATTCATTTCTTTCTGTCTGTGGTTTCTCTGCTCTTTGATAATGTATGACATCTACCTGTGTTTGCCTTAGAGTCCTCTTTTTCTGTTTTTGAATTCTCATGATCTTTAAAATCTGCATCTTAGTTCCCTTTGAACTCAATAAAAAAGTTCCCACCAGCTTCAGTGAGGATTGCTTCAGGCCGTTAATGCTTGAAGGAGGGCCCTTTAAAGCTCTAGACTAGGCCTGACTAACATACATTGATTCTCTCTTGCCATATCAAGGTTGGACAACCTCGGTGAGTCCAGGGAAAGAATAGTTTTCTCACCCAGCACGCGGTGTTTGTATTAGGCTCTTTAAGAAAAGAAAATATTCAAGCGAACAGACTTTCCTTCAAGCGAGTCGTCAGTTTGCTGCCTAAGTAGAGATTCCTTAAGGGATGACAAACGAAGATGGAACATGCTTTTCCCATATGTTCTCTGCTGCTGGAGCAGCTCGGCGATGAGCGTAGCGCTTACTGACAGGCTGATGCCGGGCTGTCAGCCCTCATTTTAACACTGGATGGGCACCAGCTGAAATCTCGGAGGCTGCTCACGCTCCCCATCAACCTGGCTGCTTCAGAACCGCGCTGCTGTGCAGGCTGGTGAGAATCGGGGTTAGTGCAAAATTAAGTAGGTACTCTGCAGATATACTGAAACATTTTGTGTGTAGGAAGAAGTTCTTTACAATGAGGGTGGTGAGACACTGGAACAGGTTGCCCAGAGAGGTGGTAGATGCCCCATCCCTGGAGACGTTCAAAGTCAGGTTGGACAGGGCTCTGAGCAACCTGATCCAGTTGAAGATGTCCCTGCTTTCTGCAAAGGGGTTGGACTAGATGACTTTTAGAGGTCCCTTCCAGCCCAACACATTCTATGATTCTAATATGAGTCTTTTTGGCATATTCCAGGACAAAATGATAAGTATAAACCATGGGACTGGGCACTTGGGTCTTTCCAATAGGAATGAGCAAGGTAGCGGCGTGGCTAAGTCATTTCCCTTGGGAAGTTCCAAAATAGTAGATATTTTTTTTATGTGTAAGACGTTTTCTATTTTGCAAAGATGTGAGGAATACAGATAGGACAAAGGACTGGAGATTGGGAGATCCTCATTTACACAGAGGAATTGCCTGACTGCAATGCATTGTCTTTCATGAAAGAAGCTATTGATAAAGCAAGAACTTGGGCATTGCATCATGTTCAGGTCAGTGCCCTGACTGTGAAACAAACTTTCCTTCTGACTTTAGATTGCAAAGTAACCTCCTGAGCATGGTAGATGATGCAGACGACAAATTCCTATGAGGGAGCAGCAATCCATTCCTCATTCTGAGTGTTTCACAGCCTTCAGGATTGGTGCTGCGTTAAGCTGTTCACCAAACAAATCACCGTCTCAGCTGTGTGAGTAAGAGAAGAACCCAAGAGCAAGTTTAAGTGATTTCCCCAAAATTGCACAGTGTTACTGGCAAAGCAACGGGGTGGAACCCAGGTGTCCGCAGTGTTGGCCTTGCGCTCTACCTGCTAAAACAATGATCTCCCTCAAATGATTGATATTTGTTCTGAAATGAGTCACTTTTAGTTTTACAGACCAAAAATTGACCATTAATAGAAGTGATCTGGTTCTGAAAGTTATTCTTGTGCTGAGACGGACAAACAGCCTAGAAAGTTTTTCAAAGGAAGGTACTGAATTCCAATTTGTTTTAATAACTGCAAATCAGGGTGCTAGTTGTGTTATTTAACTTTATATGTCATCCTCTGGGTAGGGAGCTCCATTTATCCTCGACAGAAAGAAAGGAGCCGGAGGCTTCCACAGGGTGGTGAGATACCTCCTCGTATGTGAGCAGCTTATAGATGCTTTTGGAGTTTTTACCTTCAGTATTTCTATTGGGATGGCTGCGCTGGTGATTGCAAACCTAAGAGGCCCAGACTCGCTCCTGAGGTAAGCGCTCGCATTCTGCTTCAGTGTCTTAGGAGATCACTTAGTCGCCAAGAGTCCAGGGCTGGGTAGGAAATACCATGAAATCAGAGTTATAAGTTGTCCGTAAAACAACTTCATGAAACTTAAGAAAAAACTAGTCCCCTATATAGTGTGCTGTATTTCCTTTCCTACTTCTCTGGTCAAGTTTTCTGCTTTTAAAATTGCTGGATATGATGTAAAACTAGCTAAAATGGAGAAGTTTGGATTTGCTTCCCCCTGAGTCTGAAAAATGAAAAAGAGATTGGAGCCATATATGACACGCAAACGCCTGGACTTCGATCTTTAAAAACAAAGTACATGAACAGGTAATAAATCAGGCTATTAAAGCTTTATACTGAAACATTAACAATACACAGATCCTTTGGTTTTACAGAGATTTTGTCTGTACTGTAGAGTGGAGTATTTTCCATATTCCGTACATGTCAAAAGCATTTACAAGTGGATGTGGGCCTGTTCTGCTCCTAAATTTTTCACAGAGGCAGCTCACCTTACATTATTAGCGTGCGTCTCATTGTTCCGTTCACAAATCTGCAATTAGCAGATGGGAATATGTATTTTGCTGTTTATTTTAAACGTCAAGCAACGGAGCAAGTGAAAGCAAAAACCCTGAGGTGGAAGATGATGATTAAAATACAGCTTCATTTTCCCATCAGGTTATTTTTCAAAGCTGACAAACTGCTGATAATTGACATTACCCATAATAAGTCCCTTTTCCAGCATGTTAACATTGTCTCCACCCGCTGACACTCTTTTGTTTTACACTATTGTCCCTTTTGCATTTCCCTCTGCCATCTCCTCGCCCTCCTGCCTCTTCTCCTCTTCCCAAACATTTTCCTCCAGCTTTCCCATGCTCCCCTCTGAGTTACTGGTGTTTTCTACTGCTCCCCACATTCCTCTTCCCTTTTCCCATTTTCCTGGGCCACGAGCTGTCGGAGGTGACTGTTTCCCAGAGGATGCTTCACCTCTTTGTTATTTGGGACGGAAGACTGAGTGCAGTCTCGTTCCGTATGGAGCGTCTGTGAGTGACAACCCAGGACAAGATAACATTCCCCTGGAGGCCAACATAATTTAGAGATTTTTCATGACTTTTTACAAATAAACCCAATTTAATCTAGTGGAATATTTATGAGAGTTGGCGACACTGCCAGTGGCAGGAGTTCAGGGGAAGGCCAAGCTCCTTACAGTTTCCTAACCCTGGACTTAGTAATTAATTTGTGCCTTGGTGTATGTTACAGCTCCTGTCTCATTTTGTTTGTTCTTTTGCAATCCACACTCCACAGAACAGGAATCCTCATAGCCACACGAGTGTTTAAGCCTATCTTTTAATCCTGCTCTTGGCCTTAGCTGCGCCTTATAAAATGAAAATAATTATTAGGGTTTGAGTAGGGTAGAAGTTTTCAAGAACTCAAAGTCCATTCACTATTGGTTTAGATTGTTGTTTAAAATCTGGGCCAAATCCACCTGTGATTTAACTCTTCTTGGCTTCTCTGAACCTAATGCAAAGAAAAACGAGGTCAGCCGAGCGAGCAGGGGAAGCAAGAGCTGCTGCAGCTATCAAGCCATATTTAGTACAATATTTCAGACCCTAAAGATACGTGTTTGTGTCCTTTGAAATCACAAACAGTAAGTCAGAGACAGCGGTTTAAACTGTCGGAGCTCATCAGTTCCACCTCAAAATCTCTTTTGTTGTAACTGGCCGGCAGGATGACGTTATGGTTGTACGTATGCTTTAAATGAATCGCGGTCTTGGTTGCGGTTGTGTCCATGCTCCAGCCCAGCGAGCAGCTTGGCAGTTCAGGAGCTCCCACCGAAGCGATGCGCGCTAGGACTGCGTCCACAGGCTGGCTCACTGCCGGCAGGTTCTCCTGGGGATGGCTTTTGGTATGCTAGGCAGCGTGCTCCTCCAGAAAACATCGCTCCACCAGCTTTCATGGTAGAAGAGCTGTTACACCTCGGCATAAGCACACAGTTCTTTTGCTAAAAGATCCCTTCACTTCTTGTTCTATTTTTGATATGCAGAAGGCATCCTTCACCGACTGCCGCGTTCCCACCTAACCTCTCCAGGCTAAGGCCGCTCGGCTTTTCAAGCTTGTGCTTTCAGGAGTTGGAACTACACTTCTGACGGAGCAAGGAGCTGTAGATCTCTATGATCGTCTTCTCCTGGCAGTGGATATCTCTTGCTACCCACGTGGTTTTCTGTCTGTAGTGCTGGAAAGCTGCACTCCCAGCTGTATTTATTTGGTAGCGCTTTGTGTTCAACCTATGGTTTTCTCTGGTGGCTGTTTTACTGACGGAGCCAAGGGTTTGCAGATAGATAGCATTAAAAAGTCAAAATCATAAGAAAAAAAAAAAACCAAAATAATAAATCCTCTTAATTAAAGCTGTTTCTCTGAAAATAAGTTTAGTTTACGTGTTTCTATGTTTAGTACATACACCTATCTATTTCCTCTAAAGTGGAAATTCTTGAAAAAAATAGCTTTGTTTTTTGTTTGTTGTGTAGCTTAAAGAGAATGTTTGAGAGTTGCTTAAAAATATATACTTAAACCTCTGTATTTGACGTGAGATATGCAGTGGCAACCCCACGCGCTGCATTCCTGCTCGTTTGGGCCCACGAGTTGAGCCCAAGTTTGGCCCCGTGTTGTGAAACCACGGCTGCGTTTCAGCGACTCGTGGCTCCCTGGCTCTCTGCCTTGGCAGCCGAAGAGAGACGGACGTTGTCTCTCCCGCTCCACATCATCGAGACGGGATTTTCGGCAGAGTTGTCGGTGCTGAAGAAACGAACCCGCCAGCCACAGCAGCACTGCAACTGTTTGATTTCACGGCGGAAAGTTTTGCTGAAGATGTAGTAAATGAAAGGGTTATACGCGGTTGAAGATTTGGCAAACAGACAGGGCAGCAGAGTAACAATGGGCTGGAGGGAATCGCTGGAGTTAAATATGGACCAGAAGCTGGCTGCTGCATATGGTGTCCACGAGCTGAGGAACCCCACCGAGATGAGCACAGCCATCTGAAAGGGAAACAGGGCTTCAGTTCTCAGCTTGCACTGGCTGGGGCTGATACGTGGCAAGGCCAGGTTGGACGGGGCTCTGAGCAACCTGGTCTAGTGGGAGGTGTCCCTGCCCAGGGCAGGGGGGTGGGACTAGCTTTAAGGTCCCTTCCAACCCAAACCATTCTATGATTCTATGATGAAACCACACCTGAACCAGCTGAAATACCTGAAACTGTCTGCTCGCTTTGTTGTGACACGAGCACAGGTAACACCGGACAGTGGATATATGCTTTTATTCCCACCTAGCAGATCTGCACTGTGGTTTTGGTCGCGCCTCCAGCACTGTGTTCAGTTTTGGGCCCCTCACTGCAAGAAAGACATTGAGGTGCTGGAGCGGGTCCACAGAAGGGCAACGGAGCTGGTGAGGGGTCTGGAGCACAAGTCTTGTGAGGAGGAGCTGAGGGAGCTGGGGGTGTTCAGCCTGGAGAAAAGGAGACTGAGGAGAGACCTTATCACTCTCTACAGCTACCTGAAAGGAGGCTGTAGCGAGGTGGGGGTCGGTCTCTTCTCCCAAGTAACACGTGACAGGACAAGAGGAAACGGCCTCAAGTTGCACAAGGGGAGGTTTAGGATGGATATTAGGAAAAATTTCTTCACTGAAAGGGTTATCAAGCATTGGAAGAGGCTGTCCAGGGAAGTGGTGGAATAGCCATCCCTGAAGGTATGTAAAAGAGGTGTAGATGTGGTGCTGAGACATGGTTTAGTGGTAACTTGGCAGTGCTAGGTTAACGGTTAGACTCGATGATCTTAAAGGTCTCTTCCAACCAAAACAATTCTGTGATTCTATGATCTATTTCTTATGAGGCTGTTGTCGTTCTCATATCTGTCCCTAATTCTGGCTGCAAAATGTCATGGGAGACACAGCCCAACCAGAAAGTATCACCTATCAATAGGTTGGCCTCTACAAAGCTTGGGTCAATTCTGCTTTTCCACAAGAAATGAGCAACTGAAGTGCTTATTTCAAAAAATGTTATATTAAAAAGATCCTGTTTCCATACATAATTTCTGTGTAGCTTTCACTCTGAACACCCCCTCAGTCAATAAAAAATACCTAGGATGACAGAACAAGACCTCCACCCCAACTACAACGTGAATGGATTCAACAGTTATTCCAGCATGACTGGAAATCTGTGTGTCCATGAAAATCATGGGTGCAACTGCCTAAAGAAGGTTTAACAGTCTGTGTTGTACCTGCGACATATTATCCTGATCAAGCTACTGAAATGACAAGGGTTCCAGGATTGCAGAGTATGGATGAGGCTGGAACCACCATCTTTGGTCAATATCAGAAAAAAGCAATGAAGGGTTATCATGAACCATGCACGAGCAGAGCCACTGCTCTGCAAGCTCCTGATTACTGCAGACCCTTCTCGTCACTGGGATAACTCACCAATGTCAGCTTCTTCTCCAGTTTAGCTGCGTTAGGGATCCTGTCGATATTCTGGATCTCTTGATACGCTTTATGAACCTTCCAGGCGATTCCCAGGTAACAGGCAACGATGGTCAGTGCAGGCAGGACTGTGCACAGGAGGAACATGCTCAGGATGAACGAAAAGCCATTGGAGGAGTTGTGGAACTTGCTCCAGGCTATTGTACAGGAGATGCCAAATGGCTCAGGACCATAGTAGCCCCAGCCTACCAAGGGCAGAATGGCCCAGAGCAAGGAGTAGAGCCAGATGAAAGTAATCAAGATGCGAACAGTGTTCTTGGTGATTTTTTTACCTGCAAGAAAGAGGAAGAGCAAGCATATATCAGTCTCATCTCAGCAACATGGTTTTTGCCATAACTTCTTCTCCAACAGAGGATGGTGGCTACAAATATGCCTGGGCTGCTGCTGCAGTTCCCCAACCTTTGGTCTTCCTGAGAAACATAACAGAGTCTATGGATTGGGTGAGACCTCAGTGCAGCCCTCAGTGCTATTCTAATGTTCGATGAGCCAGGGAGCTTTACAAGATCAAGTTGACCCAAAATGTACCGTGCTTCCAGCCCAGGAATGCCAGAACACTCTTTCCTCTCAAGTTTCTGCTTCCACCCAAATAGGAAGAGAAAACATTCCTGTCCAGCAAAACATCCGGGCTCTGCACCCTCAGGTAGTTTCACTACCTGGTATTAGTGAGAAGTGAGAAGCCCCACTGTTTAATAAGGATTTTAATCAGATCATAGAATCATAGAATGTGTTGGGTTGGAAGGGACCTGTAAAGGTCATCTAGTCCAACCCCCCTGCAGTGAGCAGGGACATCTTCAACTAGATCAGGTTGCTCAGAGCCTCATCAAGCCTGGCCTTGAATGTCTCCAGGCATGGGGCCTCCACCACCTCTCTGGGCAACCTGTTCCAGTGTCTCACCACCCTCATTGTAAAGAACTTCTTCCTAATGTCTAATCTAAACCCACCCTGCTCTAGTTTAAAACCATTGTCCCTTGTCCTATTGCTACATGCCCTTGCAAACAGCCCCTCCCCAGCTTTCCTGTAGGCCCCCTTCAAGTACTGGAAGGACACTATAAGGTCTCCCCAGAGCCTTCTCTTCTCCAGGCTGAACAACCCCAACTCTCTCAGCCTCTCTTCATAGCAGAGGTGCTCCAGCCCTCTCATCATCCTCATGGCCTTTCCTCTGGCCCCGCTCCAACAGCTCCATGTCCTTGTGCTGAGGGCTCCAGAGCTGGACACAGTACTCCAGGTGGGGTCTCACGAGAGCAGAGTAGAGGGGGAGAATCACCTCTCTGGATCTGCTGGCCAGACCCTTCTAGGAACATTAGATGTTTGATATTGGACAAAAAGTTGAGGCTTATTCCTACAATTATTGAATAGTTATCCCGTGCCATATTCATCAATGTACCTCGCTGAACATAATGGCTAAAATGCACCATTATGAGGTTACCTGAGATGCGATTACTTACTGTTAGATTTGGATGAATTGGTGACAAGGAATCGAATGACAGCCATGGCACACAGGGTCATCATGCTGCAGACGCCAAAAAGGAAACCCATCAGGGCATAATATATGCAGGAGGCATCTCCTCCCAGCCAAGCGTGGTTCCAGGCGGATGCAATGGCCAGCGGATACATGCTGATTGCCATTCCGATATCTGCGACTGCCAAGTTGACTGTAAGCAGCTCCGGTGACTTCAGGAGGGAAGAGCGCTTCACAGCTGTCGCAAGGACGGCTGAATTTCCAAGGATTGTGAGGATGGCTGAAAGAGAAGAATCAGCACAGACAATAATAGGACACAGCACACCTGTGAAATGCTTATCTATACAAACGATGTGAAAAATGACGGTTGTTAGCCTGGGACTAAAATCTAGAAGACAGGACAGACTGGGACACAAGCCAGAATTCACCACCTCCCAGGCCAACACGTTGTGCTGATGCTCGGAAAACGCCGGTGTGTATCCGCTACGCCCTGCTACGAAACCTTGATTTTCAGCTCATGGTGAGGAAACTTGTTCTCTTAGATGGCAGATAGGCAATGCCACCTGGATGGCGTTTCTGAGAGCTGCTGCACAGCTCATCGTCCTCACCACAGCGTCCACTGCAGCCAGCTCTTGGGTTCCTGTCTCCCTGCTAGACAGGGGTTTCCCAGTCAGGCTGCGTTTCCGCTACGGACCTGCTAGAGCAAAGAGCGCTTCAGATTTCTGTTCGCGGCCTCCTGTAGTGCTGGCCTGCTGTACCCACTGGGGGAACTTTTGTCCTATGAATAGTAGACCACTGTGGTGGGTTGACCTTGGGTGGACGCCAGGTGCCCACCAAAGCCACTCTGTCACTCCTCTCCTCAGCTGGTCAGGGGAGAGAAAACAGAAAGTGGTCAGAGGTAAGGACAGGGAGAGATTACTCAGCAATTACCGTTACAGGCAAAACAGACTCAACTTGGGGAACATTAATGTCATTTATTACCAATCAAATCAAAGGAGGAGGATAATTAGAAATATAAACTAAATCTTAAAACACCTTCTCCCCACCCCTCCCTTCTTCCCTGGCTCAACTTCACTCCCGATTTCTCTCCCTCAGCAGCGCAGACGGATAGGGAATGGGGGCTGTGGTCAGTTCATCACACCCTGTCTCTGCTGCTCCTTCCTTCTCAAGGGGAGGACTCCTCACACTCTTCCCCTGCTCTGGCATGGGGTCCCTCTCACAGGAGACAGTCCTCCCCCAAACGTGGGGTCCTTCCCACAGGCTGCAGTTCTTCACAAACTGCTCCAGCATGGGTCCCTTCCAGAGGGTGCAGTCCTTTAGGAACAGACTGCTCCAGTGTGGGTCCCAAAGGAGCGTGGGCTCCTCTCTTCATGGGTCCACAGGTCCTGCCAGGAGCCTGCTCCAGCACAGGCTTCCCACAGGGTCACAGCCTCCTTCAGGCATCCCCCTGCTCTGGTGTGGGATCCTCCATGGGCTGCAGGTGGATATCTGCTCCACCATTAACCTCTAGGGGCTGCAGGGGTACAACATGCCTCACCATGGTCTTCCCCCTGCAGGGGAATTTCTGCTCCGGCGCCTAGAGCACCTCCTCCCCCTCCTTCTTCACTGACCTTGGTGACTGCAGAGTTGTTGCTCTCACATATTCTCACTTCTCTCTTCAGCTGTAATTGTGCAGGGGGGTTTTTTTCACCGCTTCTTAACTGTGTTATCCCAGAGGTGCTACCACCGTCGCTGATGGGCTTGGCCTTGGCCAGCAGCAGGTCTGTCTTGGAGACAGCTGGCATCGGCTCTGTCGGACATGGCGGAAGCTTCTATCCAGCAACTTGTCACAGAAGCCACCCCTGCAGCTCCCCTGCTACCAAAACCTCGTCACACAAACCCAATGCAACCGTATCTTACTCCTTCCTATCCCCACAATATAGCTCTTTACTTCCATGTCACACCCCTCTCTCCATGCACTATATCCCTCCTATTCCCCCGTGGCTCCCATCTCACGTGAGCAGCCCCCACCCATTCGCTCCACTCTGTCACAGTATCTTGCACCCCATAAGATCAAGTAAAACGGGCCCGTCCACCTTCATTTTTCCCTGGTAATATTCCCACTTCACCTTCCTGCTGAAGACCTCCAGCTGTCCTGCTTGCTTGTCCCCTCTGCTCATCTGGTGCCCTCCGCTTCCCAAAGCCTTCCCTCTTTGCAGCGTATCTTCCACTGGAGCCCCAGCACACGCCTCCTGGGGCTCTGAGCTGCCTCAATAGTCCACATGTGCTGGTGGGGCAGCTCAGGGTGCTCGCTGGTCAAGGACCACAACCAGTATGTGCCACTGTTGAGACACCCACACTGTTCTGGTGGTCTCTGAGCATGGTGAGACAGATCACAGAAACTGTTTTGCCGGAGGCGTGTGCCAAACCAGGGACTGCTTTGCAAAAAGACCCGGAGAGGGACTCTTATCAGGGAGTGTAGCGACAGGATGAGGGGTAACCGTTTCAAACTGGAAGAGGGGAGATTTAGATTAGATATCAGGAAGAAATTTTTCACTCTGAGGGTAGTGAGGCACTGGAACAGGTTGCCCAGAGAAGCTGTGGCTGCCCCGTCCCTGGAGGTGTTCCAGGCCAGGCTGGACGGGGCTTTGAGCAGCCTGGTCTAGTGGGAGGTGTCCCTGCCCATGGCAGGGGTTGGAAAGGTCCCTTCTAACCCAAACCATTCTATGACTCTATGACCTGTCAGACATACATTATTCAGATATGCCATAGGGCTTCAAAGCATTAGTGACAACAGTGTCAAAAGTACACGTAGCAAACAACTCATTTTCTCTTTTCTTTCAAGTAAACGTTGTGCTGGAGCTACATTTTGATCAAAGGTTTTCCTGAGAAGGTGTCCTCTAAAGTCAGAAGTGAAACAGGGAAACAGAAAAAGATTCTGTCCTGTTCCCTTGTCGCTGTGAATGCGGGAAGGCTGCATTTGCTCACAGACACCACATAATAAAGTGCCCACAGAGAAATTAACAAAGGCATGTGCAACAAAATGGAATAAATACACTGGCATAAACCCAAGAGTGGGAAGAGATGCCAAGAGAAAGCCTTAAGCAGAGCAGAGATACAAATCTGAGCCCCTGCATCCCTCATTCATTCACTTTCTCACCACACACGTTCACTTGGCTCCTCTGGATGTGCTTGAAGAGCTCCCTCAGCTCTCGGCAGCCGTGCGTCTGCACACGCAGAGATGCCCGTGGTGGCTTGGCGCGGGACCGCTTGCTGCCAGGGAGCAATCTGTGGCTCGGTGGGAAGAGCACTCTCCTGCCAAAGGATGGCCGAAGGTCGGGACATCCTCAGGCTTCAGGAGCAAAAATCAACCCGGTTCACTTTCTTCCGAGAGCGCCCCAACCACTACGCAAGGGGTAGGAAGCAGATTTAGTTGTTGGGGTGGACATCCAGGCCCACCCTTTCTTTTACTTTGAGAGATGTTCCTCTCCATCCCTCTGCCTGTGAGGCTGCTGGAGGGCACGGGGCAAAGCTGTGAACTGCATCTGCGTATTTACTTCTGTGTGAGGAAGCAGCCGGCCTCCCGACTTGGATTAAAAGACAAAAACCCGTCGTTGTTTTGCAGACAGTGATTTTTCTCACCTTGAGTTGTCAGCTCAGCTGAGGGGACAGCACAGCGCAGCGCAGGGAAAAGCGTGCAGGAGCAGGGGTGAGATGTGACATGCGAAAGCCCAGCGTCGCTGCCCAAAAGCCTCGCTATTAAAGCACATAAACAGATACACTTTCTTAAAAGCATCTCGACCAGGGTTTTCAAATGAGCTGAAGGCAGGAAGGCGCTCGCCTCTCAGCGACATTCGGTTGGACTGAACGCCTAAACCAATGCAGCCCCTCTCCAAATCTACACCGACAGTAAACAAATCACCTGGCTACATGCAACAAAGAGACAAGGAAGAAAACACTTAGCTGAACCCATGCTGGAGCAGATGTACATATCGCCACTTGTATTTCATTGTAAATCTGCCTTCAGCAGGGCAAACAGGCCACTATAAAAAACATAAGTGCTATTTGGAAACCCTTTGCTATTTTATACCAGTTTATCCTACCAAGACACAGCTGCTCTTCCAGCATAACAAGCATCCCCCCGGGCAAGGGGCAGCCCGCAGTCGCTCTCCCCTGATCCGTCCCATCGGACGGGCTGCCTCATCTCTCAGCTCACAGGGCTGAGATGCCAGGATAAGCGGTAGGCAATTTATTTGGAATACTTGTGACGCCGCAGAGGCAAACTTATGCTGGCAAGTCTTCAGCAGCGAAAGAAAAGCCTGCGAATCCGAGAGCGGAGATTAATCCTGGCATCCCACCGACTCGAAGGCAAAAAGCAGGAACCTGTGTGGAAATCGATTTTCTCTCGTTTGCCTCCAGCTTCCTCTGGCTGAGCGCAGCACGGAGGGGGCAGCCCCCGCGTGTCCGCTCCTAGGCTTGGAGCAAACTGGCAGGCTGTGAAGGCAGAACTCACCTATGATCAGAAGAAAGACCCCAGCTCCGTAATCCACTACCGGGTGGAGTTTGGAAATGTATTGCTCCTCCATCGTCCCTTGTGGAAGGGTTTAAATCGAAGGCGAGGTGGCTGTAGGGGCAAAGAGGCTCTTCCTCATGGCTTGCCTGCTGCAGATGTGAGCCGAGCAGTTGGGTGCTGTGGGTGTGAAGGGACCCTTCCACTTTCTCCTCTCTCCCTCCCTCTGTGCGGCGGGGGAGAAGCCTGGAGTGAGAGCAAGGCTCCCTCCCTGGGGAGGCAGAGTGAAAGCCAGGCAGAGCCGCCGCCAGAGCGATCCCGCCTGCCGGGCTGGCAGAGCATCTCTCCACCCACCCCCTCCTCTCGCCCCGCTCTGCTCCTTGGCTTCTCAAGCAACTTCCCAATTCAAATCCCCTCAGAGTGCCATTGCTGAGCAAAACCAATTGTCGTTCAACCATTGGCAGCCTCGGGAAATAAATCCAGGCTGTGGGATCAGGAAGACTGGGGGGGTTGTTTTCCAGCTTTATGGCTGCATATGGGAAATAGGAGTCTGGGGTAGGGGGATCCCTATGTTTCCTATTAGAGGAAAGCTGTTTGCTGCAGGGGTTCAGGAGGGTCAAAGTCACACCGCTGTCAGCAGGACTTTCAGAGCTGCTCCAGGGCAGAGCTGGAGGATGCTCAGTCCGGTGTGCAGAGCACCACAGCAGAACCAAGCTCCGAGTTCACTCTAGTGACACTCCGGTGTTGTTACTTGGCAGCAGCGACAGCAATGCCTCACATCCAGGTTTACCTTATAACATCTGAGCCTAAAATCATCATAATGCTCTCGCAGTCCTTATAAAAAATGCTGAGTTTTGCTCCAGCCTCCAAACACCTTTTGCAGGCTCATCTATCAATTTACATGCTTGATTTTGGTGCACGCAGTTTACAGGTCTGCAGTTGCAATGCCATTAACTTGACTTTTAGCCTGGGCAGCACCCAGCCAGCACATTGAAGAGATGATCTATTCTGAATTATTTAATTCCAGTACCTGGATATGCTAAGCTGCATTAGCATCATTCTCTGCTTGGCCTATTTTACTCCGTTCAGACACAGGGAATTTTAAGATCTCCGAGAGCACTTTGGCATCTCATGTGCAATCTAGGTGGAATTTAGGCGCTTAAGTATAGCAGTACCAGCCTAAATTATAAAATCCGTAGGAATCTGAGAGACTTTAAAAGCTTGGAGTTTCACCGGAAAGCAAAACTGGCCATGCACAGATATGCTGCCACCTCAGCTTTGCTGCATGTCTCTGTCTGCGCTTGTTCCCTGATGAAGTTGCCCGGGATTAACACACCAGGGATCCCCGCACTGAAAACTCTGAGGAATTTAATTCAGCAACCAAGTAGATGCGACACAACCCGTATAGCACAAGGCTCACAGCCTTCTCAGGACACCTTTGTCCTAAAAGCTTAGCCATCTGCCCTGAAATGGAGAAATCATTTCTCTCCACTGGTTTCAGAGACTTGAATACACAGTTTTTTCCTCTGAGAGTGTTTTATTCTGCACTTTACAGATGCCTTGGGGGGAGGAAAATGCCATAACGGAAAGCTGCTTCCCTCTCCACCTGAAGCTGGATCGCTCCACGCCTAAATCGCAAGATTGGAGGGAGAGAAAACAAAAGGTATCTGACTCTCTGTGATGCTGAAGGGAGCCCTTGCTCCAAACGTTGTTAACGTATTTCACAATGAACAGCTATGGCATAAAGAAATAGGCCGGCGTAATGGTGGTTCAGGATTGGCCACCAGCTGCAGCTTCAAAGGGACGCAGTCTCACAGAGGTGCTGCCCAGGGGATAGTTATCACCTCAGAGAAACAAAACCCCTGTATCTGGGACTGTGCCCCGCCACCAGGGTTCCCCACTGTCAGCATGCTGGGTGTTAGGTGCCTCCAGCACCAAATGGAGAACTTGGATACCAAATTCAGCCCTAATTCTGCTGTCACAGACGCAAACCTTATGTTTAAAGGAGACTGAGCACTACTAGAGTCAGGCGGCTTCATTAGCCCACAGCAATGTTCTAGTTCCCAAGTCTTGCTGCCAGGAGCTGGAAGTGGGCAAGATATAGCAGAAGAGAGCAGAGAGGGAATCTCTATTTTTCCATCAGAGAACAGAATTGTAGCTCATAGTCTTATCAGAATGGAGATTTTTAAGAGGTGCTACAACTTAATAATTCTCATCCTCAGAAACCACTTCCCTGTGCTAAGCTACTTCTCGACTGAGGCTGACTTATGTTTAACCAGTTCAAGTGTTTCTGAAAAATCCCCCCAACCCATCCCGTGTTGCTCCAAAGTCAGTAGAAGCACAATACAGTCCATACAAGAAAGATATGGACATGCTGGAACGCGTCCAGAGAAGGGCCATGGGGATGATCCGAGGGCTGGAGCACCTCTCCTATGAGGACAGCCTGAAAGAGTTGGGGTTGTTCAGTCTGGAGAAAGAAGGCTCCAAGGAGACCTTAGAGTGGCCTACCAGTATCTTAGGGGGGCCTACAAGAAAGCTGGTGAGGGACTTTTTAGGATGTCGGGTAATGGTAGGACCAGAGGGAATGGATTAAAACTAGAGATGGGTCGATTCAGACTGGACGTTAGGAAGAAGTTCTTCACCACGAGGGTGGAGAGACACTGGAACAGGTTGCCCAGAGAGGTGGTGGAAGCCCCATCCCTGGAAGTTTTTAAGGCCAGGCTGGATGGGGCTAGAGCAACCATCTAGTAGGAGATGTTGGGGGTTGGAACGAGATGATTTTTAAGGTCCCTTCCAACCCTAACAATTCTATGATTCTATGATTCAATGTATTCATGGCATAGGTAAATACTAGGAGATGGAACAGTCCAGCGGTTCTTTTCCAGAGCTTACAGGATTTTAATTCAACGACAGAAGCTGCTGGCCTGAAAAATCTGAGCAGATAAGATAAAAAGGTTACGAGGTTCCTGTTTGAACTGGACAGCTAGGAAGGCATGAGTTGTGGGTAAAGGGAAGCAAAAATGGGCAGGAGGGACTTTGAATCTTATCTAGGGGGAAAGACCGATGTTCCAAACCTTGATCCAATGAAAAGGGCACACGCACAGAATTGCAGAATCTCAGAATCACTGAGGCTGGAAGGTGCCTCTGAAGGTCATAGAATCATAGAACCATAAAAGGTTAGAGTTCGAAGAGACCTTAAAGATCATCTAGTTCTAACCCCTCTGACTCTCCCACCAGACCAGGTTGCTCAAAGCCCTGTCCAGCCTGGTCTTGAACACCTCCAGGCATGGGGCAGCCACAGCTTCTCTGGGCAACCTGTTCCAGTGTCTCACCACCCTCACAGTAAAGAATTTCTTATAGAAACATAGAATCATAGAATCTTTATGGTTGGAAAGGACCTTTGAGATCATCGAGTCCAACCATACACACAAAAAAACCCCCACCCTACAATCTCTGACACTAGAGCATGCCCTGAAGTGCCAAATCTACACATTTCTTCAATACCTCGAGGGATGGCGACTCAACCACCTCCCTGGGCAGGCTGTTCCAGTGCCTGACCACTCTTGCAGTAAAGTCATTCTTCCTAAGAGCTAATCTAAACCTCCCCTGCTGCACCTTCAGACCATTTCCTCTGGTCCTGTCCTTATTCACCTGGGAGAAGAGGCCAACNCTACTCCTGCTGGCCACGCTATTCCTGATACAAGCCAGAATGCTGTTGGCCTTCTTGGCTACCTGGGCACACAGGATTTTCTTCCTAATATCTAATCTAAATCTCCCCTCTTTCAGTTTAAAACTGTTACCCCTCATCCTGTCGCTACACTCCCTGATAAAGTGTCCCTCCTCTGTCTCTTCTATAGGCCCCCTTGAAGTACTGGAAGGCTTCTATAAGGTCTTGGAGCCTTCTCTTCTCCAGGTTGAACAACCCCAACTGTCTCAGCCCCAGCCCTCTGACCATCTTCATGGCCCTCCCCTGGACCCATTCCAACAGCTACATGTCCTTCCTATGGACTTCCATCACCTAGTCCAAGCCCTCTGCTCAGAACAGGGTCAGCTACAGTAGATTGCTCAAGGCTATATCAGGTTGGGTTTTGTATATCTCCAAGGATGGGCATTCCACAGCGGGTGGATGACTTGTTCCCGTGCCACTCTGTGGTCTCATTCAAAGTCTCATATGGTTTTTGAATAATGGCACCACCTAGCTCAAGACATCAAGTACCTACTCGTTAGCTGTTCAGCACAGATGTCCTTCACCGAATGTTCACGTTCAGCAGCATCAGCTGAATGTGGCTGCAATGCCTCTCAAGCCTTGGAGGTATAAGCAAGTGAGTATCAGTTTAGTCAAGGAAGGTGGTATATATACAATATTAATCATCAAAGGAAGTTCATCTATCAGAAAAGGCTAAAAAGGGGTGGATATGATGTCTCAAAGCATGCCTAGTAATGAGTCTTAAATAGCTCAATCAAATCAGTGTAGTCTGTTCAAGAAAGAGTGGTTACCATTTGATCTCAATTTGGGGAAGAAATGCCTGCTAAAGTCTGCAAAAGACACAGCAAATCCTGTGACAGAAAGTAGAAGATTGCTGCATTCTGTCAATTAATTCAGTATAGTGCACACAAAATCATAATAGTGGTAAATTAAACAATGCCAGATCACCACAAGGATGCCGGAATTCGACTGTGCACCTTGATACGTTCACAGAACGGTTAGTGGCGCTGTTTTGGGCTGGGCCAGTTAGCATTGTCCTGAGTCATTCCCAGGCACAGGTCAGCTAAAATGGGCCCAGGACCATTCCCAGGAGGCAGCAAGGTCATCGGTTTCGAAGACAAAGCCACACTGTTTAGTTTCCTGGTACAGATGTTGCCCATGGATGTTGCTCTTATCCTGGATGCAAACATGTAGTTGAGAGATAGACTCTCAAGGTGCCATCAGTAGATGAAAAGCGACTGTTTTAAAGGATTGTTAATGCTCAAATAGAGTTTATAATTCTGACAAAGAAATTGGGAAACTCTACTGGCCTGTGCTATGCAGTCGGCTCACCTAATGGTTTTTTTTGGCCTTTCTTGGCAAAAAACATGACTGAGGGCTCAGCTCAAGAAGCCTGATGTCACCCGGCCCAAGCCAGATCTCCTGCTTTCCCACTTGTTGCGTGCTCCATCCTCTCACTACTGAAATAAGATACTGAATATCTTCAGGCAAGCAAAGAGAAACCAAAGGCAGAATTAAAACATTTTGCTGAGAATTTAATTACTCCCTGGAGACCCCATTGGCTCTGTCAGGAGCCTAGTCCTCTTCCAATTTTTGTGGGCACCTTAGATTACACTGTGTGGATATTTCATGCTGGTTTAGATGGCATTTCATTTATTGTGAAACCCTGAACTTAGCATTCACATGGGGTAGGATTACATCAACCGTTGAGTTACGAAATGTAAGAAAAGAAAATAAATGATTAAAACCAGAAGAGTTGACTGATCCCAAACCCAGTGCATTATTCATGTGTCGTTTAACAATAGCAAGTTGTACCCAGCATTATCTTTCTGCGCTTCGGATCAATGTAGATTATCTGTTTACAACCACAGCAGAGTTCAAGTTTATACATCTTGACAGACCCAATTTTGGGGGATCATATTTTAGAACTGTTTTCTAAAATTTCCCTTCAATTTCAGAAAGCAGTCTTTAAATCAGATGGATGAAAGAATAAAGTTGCTACCTACTCACTTCTGAAAGGTTACGTGCAACTTTGAACAAAAAATGAACTCACCATGAAACCATATATAAATATTTGATGTAAATAGATACATATATCTAAAACAAGTTCCTATTGTTGATGTAAAGCAGGGTACAGGTTGACTAATTACTTGATGCTACCAACTTAGAATGTCCTATAACTTTATTTTTCCTTTCCACAGGAAAAAAAAAATAAAAAAAAAAATACATCTGAATCTTTAGGAGCAAGGGAATTGTTCTGAGTTACCAGTTTGCCAGTATATGGCAGTTCATTTTGCAGAGATAAAATGCCTCAATGTTCAGAGCTATTTGGGCCACGAATATTGGATTTGGTTTGGTACCGTGTATCAATATCATTGATATCTCTTGATATCTGGAGGGGACTGTGAATCTGTGTTCATAACTGAAGAGGATTCATGTCTCTCAACGATAGTTTTGTATCATTTAGAAAAGGAGCATGACTTTGCTATTCCTGTTTATCTCTGGCCGCTCTGTCCAGGTCTTCTCTTCTGTGAAGACGCGGGGATTTGAAGCTGAGCAGAGTACTGCAAACAGTGTATTTGGAAGGCACTTTTGGGTGCCTTCTCCTTGCTTCAAAACAAGTCTGCCCTGATACACAATCAAACTTTTTTATTAACAAATGCCACCTTTTTCAAACTCCTTGGAGGAGACAACTTCATCACATTCTCCAGGAGTTCCTACAACTTCCTTCTATCTAATGGCTCTTTCTGCAGTCTTACTTTTGGAAGCTCATCTTTGAGCTGAGACCTCTAGCTGAGCTTCTAGCTTTCACCTCCATTTATGAAAACCAGACTCGGCGTTTAAGTTGAAGTCTCAGAGTCTGCTCATGAAGTTGTATGTTTTCAACAAGCAAATCTTGTTTAAGCCAGTATTTGCGACCTCAAGCATAGTAATTTGTAAATTGTTTTCTTCTGGATGTCTGCACTGACTTGCATGTTATTGCCTGAGGGGTTATTTACAAAGTCTAAATTTGGTCTAGGGACACTAACCTCCCTCTACAGCTTCCCTCTACAGTGACTGAAGGTAGCTGCCGCCTTGAAGAATCCAGTTTGGATCAATAAATTTCGCTCTTTCACTAAAACCATTTTTACAGATAATACTTGGCTGTTGGTTAACCCACTCCAAGTGAGTAGAGCTCTCCACCACGGCAGTTAGAGACTCACCAGGAGGATGTGAGTTGAAGCTGCTATTCCAGTGAGTGTCCTCAGAGCCGAAAATGGACTCCAAACCCAAGACCATCATCTTGTACGCACAGGACTGAAAGATGACTTTAAGACTTTTTATATCACTTTTATTCTTCTCTTTTAAGAGTTGTTCAATGCTATTGACAGTTGGAGGCGTGAGTAAATAACAGTTTGACACTAAATGATGACCACTGACTGAGATAAGAGGAAACAAAAACTTGTACAACTTCCACACTAGCACTAGTAAGTACATCATGGAACTACAGCCAGAAGCTCACATTTATTAAACAACAATGTCATCATTTGTTTGTAGCTGGTGACCATTTATACTCATTCTGCATTGGTGAAAAGGAGACGACAAGATGTACAGCTGTGAGGAAAGTCACACGTGGAGTAAAGATGCGTCGGGTCCCTGAAATGACAAGCCAGCTCTTTTCAACTGGGCAATAGGCTGTCCTCTCAGGGACAATTTTTTTCAAGTTGTTTTTCACCTTTCCCAAATCCGAAATGAAAGGCACTAATTTGAGAAGCAATACGAAAACAAGACAAAGCAGAAACATAGCACGAGGTGGGATGGGAAAGATGGTAATGAGATACGAAAAGGTTAATTCAACATGCAAGCATGAAGCATATTATAGGTATTTCTTTCAAAGGTGTGAGGAGACAGACACTAATACGCTATGAGTGGAAAGGAAATGGCACCAAAGGGGCTATAATAAAATGAAAACTACTATTATGGCAGGAAAAGAGAAGAATAAAATGTATTGCCCATGGTGTGGCATTTGACAATGCAAACCTGCTCATTTTTAATACAGTGACAGTGTTCCCAGACCTCAGTTTAAAAGTAGTATGAACAGCACTAACCCTCTCATTTTCAAGGTTTCAAAGACCAATTCATGTCCTGTTATGCTGGATATTGCACAAATAATCACAAGGGGACACTTGCTTGCAGTTTAAGTAATTTTTCAACTATTTATCGACAGTAGTTTTTCATAGAGAGTGCCACTGAATTTTCCTTTGCATTTTGGTCCTGCACTCCATTTATTCATGGTTCCTCTGTGTCATTTAGACCATGGGAAAAAGTCATACAATTTGTAGAGCGAACCACCCAGAACTGTACCACCACAAGAATACTCCTGTGCAGTAGCTCTTTATCATCATCCTCTGCACACCTGTAGGCAGACTGCATGCAGGAGAGCAGCTGAAGGGAAGGATTAAGTAGGAAGCAATGCACTGCAGTCACTCTACACTCCAAAAAGCAAGTGAACAGGCCGATCCTTTAAGACTTTCCCATTCTGTGTAACTGTAGCATGGTGGCAACAAAGACTTGACTGGCTGTGACCCTAAGCTCAGAAGTGTCCTGGAAGCAGCAAGGTAGCCATCATACCACTGGGAAAGACATCAGAAAGGGATCATGTTGTGTGGGGTTGGGACCATACCTGTCCAGATCCCTCCGGCAGCACTGGGAGCAAGAGGCCAGCTCTTCAGGAGTCTTCCCATAGAATCATAGAATCATTTAGGTTGGAAAAGACCCTTGGGATCATCGAGTCCAACCATCAACCCCACTCTACAAAGTTCTCCCCTACACCATATCCCCCAACACCACATCTAAACGACCCTTAAACACATCCAGGGATGGTGACTCCACCACCTCCCTGGGCAGCCTATTCCAGTGTCTGACCACTCTTTCTGGGAAGAATTTTTTCCTAATGTCCAGTCTAAACCTTCCCTGTTGCAGCTTGAAGCCATTCCCTCTTGTTCTATCGCTAATTACCTGTGAGAAGAGACCGGCACCAACCCCTCTACAATGTCCTTTCAAGTAGCTGTAGAGAGTGATGAGGTCTCCCCTCAGCCTCCTCTTCCTCAGACTAAACAGTCCCAGCTCCTTCAATCGCTCCTCATAAGATTTATTCTCCAGGCCCTTCACCAGCTTTGTTGCCCTCCTCTGCACTCGCTCCAGCACCTCAATATCGCTCTTGTATCAAGGTGCCCAAAACTGGACACAATGCTCAAGGTGTGGCCTCACCAGTGCTGAGTACAGGGGGACAATCACCTCCCTACTTCTGCTGGTCACAACTGGTCACAGCTCTGCTCCTTCTTTGTCTCTTTTTCATATAACCTAGTGCTGATTTGGACTCACTCCTTCCTCTTTTGAATGACAAATCTCAATTCTCTCCACTTTGTTGGGAAATCCAGAACCATGCTGAGAGGTAGCATCACCCCAACAGCACAGGTGAAACTGGTCCTTCTCTTTCTTCCTTAACTTTGGTAGTAGGACTAGGATCTGGCAGAATTGAGACAGAACAAAACAGGTTGTGGTGGTTGGTGATGGCCACAACTGGGAATGTCTGGCATGCAGGGTTGTATGGAATGGCAAACGCTAGAGGGCCCTTTAGAATATAGGCATGAGGACAGTAAAACTCACCCAGTGCTGCCTCTGGTAGATTCCACTGATTGCATTCTTGCTTGTGTTGGCGTTTTGGGCTTCACTGGAGGAGGGAAAGGGAGATTTGTTTTGAGGGGAGCTTGTTAGAGTTATTTAAAGGTAGATAGAGGAACTGTTACCAGAGTGGGAGACAAGATCAAGGTATTCTTACCACTTTTGGGAACAGAGCTGAAGTATATACTGTTATTCTTTACCCAAATGGTTTAACCTAGTTGTGTTGACACCATGGAGTCTCTGGACACTGTTTGGGTTTACAAACATTGTCTAAAGGACTGAAGGGCCAAGGTGCACCCACCTCTATTCCTTCTTCCAGTTTCTCCACGTAGGCAGGAATACAGCAGACCAGTGGTGTGATACCATGGCTGTGTATCCAGGGCAGACAGACAGCGGAGTAGGGTTCAAGGGTGCAATCATATAGCACTAGAGATGAACTCGATGGGTCTGCTCTGGCCCTGCTATTGCCTACTGTGTGACACTCATCAAGTCACTTCCTTCCTCTTTCTGCCTCTGATTTATCCACTGAGACTGTACATTTGTCAAGGTCTGACCGATCTCCTGCTACTTCTGCTCAGTGTCTGCTAACAATGCAGCACCATTATTGGCTTGTGCCTCTCAGCACCATTGTGATACAACAACAATAGTTTTAAGAAGGAGGACAGCTTTCTTTCATATTAGGATTTGGCTAATTTTACTCTTACTAATTTCTAAATGGACCCACACTGGGAATTCAGAAATGGCAGGATTACAACTTATTATTTAGAGAGCCTTGGAAGAGAAAAATAGCTGAGAGACTGAATCTTGTAAAAATATAGTGGGAAATACGAGTGGAAATTCATGGAGGTGCTTCTCTTGGATGGAAAAGAACAGGTTTCCTTGTTCAATCTGGACCACAATGTTTAATGGAGAAAGAAGACAGAAAGATTGGGAAACAAAGGCACAACAGAGACTTGATGATAACAAATATCTTATTAGGTAGAATGGGGAAGAAAAAAACCTCTGTTCTACAATAAGCCGTGGTGGCACCAACAGTACTTTAAAATGACCCTGTTAAGGACAGCATTCAGCATAGCTGCCTCCCCAGCAACTACTAACGCAACCACCCACTGCCAAGGCAACCTCCCTGGACCTTAACTTCATGTGAAAGATATTGCTTGGCTGAGTAAGGGTCCTGAGCAGCAGGGATGGTACCAGAAGCCCCAAGTGAAGACCCTCTGTTGCTTTCGAGGTCTTTATCAAATTTGCAAAATCATGTTCTGGTCTCTTTTTCATCCTTCAGATTATACTTATGTGAGCAAGAGAAGTCACAGCTATTCTGTCTTCACTTCCTTTCCGTGTCATTTTAGCCCTTTAAGCCAAGTAGTGTTTAATCCTTGCTATACAAAACTGCCAAGCTTCAAGCTGGCCGTAAATACGGCACAGAGTAGGACTGTGAGGCAAAGAGAAACTACCATACTATTTTCTCAATATTAATAGATATTAGGCAGTAGCATTTTAATTGCTTGAGTTTTCCAAGTTAACTGAGCTGCAGCTACACGTTGCTTTCAGAAACCATATCCCACACCTATGCCATGGAAAGTGCTTTAGGGTTAAATTCCTGGCACTTCACTCCCTCTTTGCAGTGGTGTGAAATGCCCTTTGCAGGGATGCAAGAGATCATCTAAGTTGCAAAAAATAATTCCCACAAGCGTTATTAACTTGCAGTCAGGTGCTCTGCTCATTGCTCTTGATACTTGACAGGAAACAAAAGTGGGATCAGGGGGTAAGTTAAATATTTAGTGGATATTCCCTGTATTTGTACAGAGAAATTTTCAGCTATTTCCTCCATGTTCAAACAGTGCTCAGCTAATATTGAGTTATCCCTCTGATTACCTTCCCAGGGCCACTCTACAGTGAAAAACTATTAAGAAGACAAAAGGACTCGAAAATCTATGCATCACTGCAGCCTTCAGCATCTCTAGGTAGGTGTGACACAAATTCCTCTGCTGCTTAAATAATCAGCTGTACATCGGAAGAATATTGTCTCATTTTTAAGACACTGGTTCAGATTATTCTCTAATAGACCAAGCTTAAAAACAACAACAGCAACAGTGAATACTTTCTGCACTCAATTACACTGAAAAAACGGAGATGAACCTAACCTCAGAAAAAAAAACCATGACGGTCTTGTGGCGAGGGCCCTGGGGAGTGCTGGGTTCAGTTCCTTGCCTTGCCACAGTCTTCCTGTCTGCTTTTCGGCAAGTGATTAAATCTTTCTGGGCCTTAATGCCCCAAAATTAAGCTCTGGATGTCAATGAAGTTTTCTTCTTCTCTTTTATATCCTTTAAATCGATAGCACATTTTGTGGCAGAGTCCTGGCCTGTGCAAATCGGCGTTTTCTCAGGCAATGTCTGGATGCGATTCAAAGGACACCAGTGCACTGGGACCATTCCTGGTAGGCAGTTTCCCTCCTGTGTTGGGAGGGCAGAAGGTTGGAGGCATGTAGATCTGAGCTACGTTATGCCACCTGCCCTGCTGCTCACAGCACGGTTGATGGCTTGTTTTGCTCACTTAAGCACAGAGCTTGGGGACAAAAGGGACTTCTTGTTGAGGGCTTGTTGAACTCCCATCAGCACATGGGGGCAAAGGCCTCCATGGCACACTTTGGCTTCCCTGGACGTAGAGATGCTTGTCACTTGAGAATCCCTCCCCAAGAGCATTTTCTATTCAGTCTGTGTTGCAAACGTGTTTGTTTATTTGTTTGCAGACTTCATTTCCTCATTAGAAGAGAATCTCTGTATTCATTCAGAGGGGAAAATTCTAGGCCATCTTTATCCATTACGATTATTTAGAAAAGCTCTGACAGCATGACTACAACAGGCACAAAAACCATGAGGTAAATAAAGAACCATAATTATGATGCTTTTTTCACTCATCGTTTCTGTGATACTGACTTGTGACCACTTTAATGCGTGGAGTTGACAGGATAATATTAATCTATTTTTGCCTGTAACTGAATATATTAAAATATTGGTCTGTCACACGTACTTAAATGGATTTTATAACCCTAACGTTAGAAGCAAAACTTATTTATTGGCTTGTAACTGAATATATTAAAATCTGTCACATGTACTTAAATGGATTTTATAACTCTAATATTAGAACAGAATTTATTTCAGATAAATAAAACAATTTAAAAGTTTTAGATCTAGTTTAAACTGGTCATCCAGACTTCTTCTAGAGTCAATGGTGTAAGACGGACACTCTTGGAGAAATAAGCCCCTTATCTGAACGAGATCAGCTGCCATTTGGAAGTGCCTGTTGACGCCACAGGGAGCTCAGAGAGGTGTCTTGAACAAGCCACCTGGTTTGAGGTGGTTAGATTTGGTCGAGCTGAGTCCTGTCCCGACAGACTTACTCTAGGCAATGCAAGAAGCCTCTAGCAAAGGATGAACTGGAACCCAGGTGTCTCAAATCTTGAGTTAAGGCTTTAAACTTTGTGCATGTTCTCCTTGTTTCCATTCCTAACAAAACCTGAAACCCCTCAGACCATACAACAGCTATGAACCCTGCTTGCTATTTAAAATGAAAAAAGTATTTTAGCCACACAACTTTAATATTATTTTCCCAAAGGTTTTAAATTACCAGATTCTTCCTGTAGAAACACGATTAGAACAATGGTGTTATTAGTATTTGAATGATCCTGGCTTGACTGTGAAAGTCATAACACACTGACCTGGACAACAGGGGGAACATGAGTTTGCCACTTTGTTGTTGCAGAAAAGTGTTGGTACCTGTAAGGCTCTGCTAGTAAGGCAACAGCGTCTTCTCTGAGGCATTGTCCAGCCACAACGAAGTAATCCTTCCCAGAAACTGAAAAGGAAGATTGGACCAGTGGCATGAGTAAAAGTATAAATATTGCAAAAGCACCCACAATGCCACAAAAATAAGACAAATCTTTAAACCCTCATATTTTCTCTCCAACATTTTCACTTGCCCCAAAACCTACAATATCTTTTCATGGTACTTATTGTTGATTAATGAAGTTTCAAACTTCAGTAATACAGTTCAATAATGTATTTCCTCTTATCAGTTCTCCCTCTGACTGTCTGGCAGAGAGGAAGAACATGCAGTTTGATGCAAGAAATTCTGTCTACCTTGAATTCTTATCAAAGGTACTTTCAGTTCCCTCATCCCTAGAGGTAATTTGTTTAATCCACCAGACTTGCTACTGAGACATAGGCTTCAGAATGGTCAAATGATGAAAGGATAGAGATTGTATATCAGGGAAATAGTTACTGATGGATCCACATTCTGGTCACAGTCCTGTCAATGTTAGTCGCTCACAGACACCCCTGAGAGCACAGTCAGAGACAGGCACCCTCCATATGAACCATCACCCCATCTCCCTTCGGCTGGAGGTGACGTGCCCTTCACGGATCATAACAAGAACCTGTGTGATCAGTTTAAAATAGACTCCCTGACTTAATCCTGTCTCTGGTGAGCCAGCTGACCAGATTGCCGGGGCTGTTTGAGGAAGGTGGTTAACACTCAGATTGGATGTCGAAGCTCTTCTTTGTAAACCACAGACCAGTGGCAGCCTTGGATTAGATGGACAAAAGGATTAAGTATTAATTGCCATGATAATGAAGACTGTGGACTAGATCCACCAAATCAGAAGAGATTCAGGTACTAAGGGAAGGGTTTGTTATACTAACGTATACTAACAGGATAGCATATACACAGCCTTTACGACTGAGTGAGCCCGCGTATTAGCCTGTGACTCACTTTGTTCTGCCAGCTCTGCTGCAAGAGTGGGGACTTTTGGCAATACAATAATAAAAAACAGAAGAATGATGTTATCTTAAATTGTGGCACCCAGCTGCTAAATTAATGTATGCCGAAACCCCAGGGTTTGCAAAGCCCACTGAAGCCAGTGGAAAGATTCCCGTTGACCTCAGTGGGCTGTGAATCATTCTCAAATGGAAATGGAGCTCCAGTTCCAGTGGCTGTTCTCATCTCCATGCAGATTACTCTTGGGACAGATCCCATATCAGCCATGGTGTTTGTTGGGTGATAAAGCTATTTGCTGCTGATAAGGTGAAGCATACCCTCATTGTACTCTGAAGTGGGGATGGGATGAGTTCATCTAATCCCATTAGACATCTACATCTAAGCTAATCACCCTCTGCTTCTTTGGTACTCAATGGAGAGAAGTCAGCATTTCATCTGCAACTCATCACTCCAAAATGGACATCTAAAATAGGTCAGATGACTCACACTCTAAATGCCTGTTTCTTCCCATTGACAATAAAGGGAGCCTGAGGTAATTTTCTCAGATTCAGACATTGACATGTGGTTGGAAGAATTTCACTCCAAGCATCTTCATTAGACAAGCTTCAAAAATGTTGTGTTTTTATATCTGATTGCTAAATCAAACAGCTAAGTCAACACAAGATCCCAGTGCAGACAGGTTCAGGTAAACCCAGTCAGCTTTGAGTTGTCTTGCATGAACTACAGACCTTTGCCTCAGTAGGATTTTATATGAACAGTTTAAAAATATACCAATTTACCAATTTAAAAATATACCAAGTTTTTTCAGTGACAAGATAGCCTCTGATGTACCCTGCTCTGGTTACATGTTCTGGATGACGGGTCCAAAATGGTTTCAGGTATATTCCAAAGATAGTAACATTAAATGGACAAGAGGCTTCAAATTATTGCCATCACTTTGTTCTCAGACAGCTCTCGTTGCCCTGGTGAACAGTATAAGGTGAAATTCAGCACCAAATTCAAATCTAAATGTACACGTCTATAACAGAGACTAGGCTCCCATTATTCTTGGAGAACTAGTCAATACAGGCAATAGAGACGGGAAAACAATTCACCTGCCTAAATGTAGGTATCTACTTTAGAGTGACTTGGACTACACTCTAGGCTCTGTTGGCTGTAGAAAATCCCTCTCCAAACCAGGAATTTGGCCACCAGCTCCAGTGTAGTCACTACACAAAGAAGATGCCTACAATTAGGTAATTGTAGTTGAATCCCGTACAATGGAAACTGCCCACTTGGTTGCCCAGTAATAACATCCTTACCTGGACCATAACCTGAGAGGACACAGTGTGATGAGATGTGCCATATCCTGGACCACTAGAACTGTCATGTCAGGTGATAATGAACTAATAAAAAGATAAAAAGAACCCAAAGTAAACTCTGAATTAACAATTTAATTTTGAAGTGAAGTTTCCTGTGCACATACGTATATACATATATGTTTTTTTAAAGCATTATTTTTTTAAATGGGCACAAAAGTTGTGGTTTAGTTCGTACTGAGAATGAAAATAAATATACTGTGCAACTTCGACATTTGCCATGAAACGGAAATGCTGAGTTTCAGGCAGCTCAAATAAAATCGATAAAGCTCCGCGAAGATGAAGTGTACAACATCTTTAGCACAGCCAAAGCCATAAACTGGCTCCACAAAGGGGACATGCAAGTACGGCTGCCAGTCTTTGTTGTGTCAGTCTGATCCCCTTCCACCAGATGTTTCTCGGATGATAGTCCAGACACACCAACATAAAACCTCTCACGACATTACCCAAAACATAATAGTCCTTGCATATTTGAAAAGCTCTATTCAGAAACACAGCTTCTAACTTGGCACTTATCCTCAAAATGGTCACGATTGTCAGCAGCTATTAAACACAAGAATAACAATGACTATTTCCAGAATAGCTGTATTTTGAAATGTCAGAGCACTTTGTGAACTTAACAGACTTATCTGAGATGTACGGTTTCATATCATCTATTAGGGAATGCAGCTCCCTCCGGGACAAAAACTGGACTTCTGTTCTCAAAAATTCTATAAAGAAATACAGATAAGGCATGAATACAGATTTCCGAAAATTGAGCCCAATTTGGATTTTCAGATAGGCTGAATATGAGCTTTGCTCTCAGAATGTGCCTAGAAACGATACTTAACCTTTGAAAGAGAGGAAAGATTTCTTTTTAATGAGCCGCATAAGTAGGATTTCTCTTTTTTGCACTAGAGAGATGGCATAAAGTTCTGAAGTACTGCAATATGAGGCAAAACGGGTGCAAGGAGACAGCACGGGCTGCAGAATTGTCAGTGCAATAAACAACATTAACTGCCTTTTGCGTTCCCATTGATACAGCACTGAGATGGCACCTGGGACACAGTTTTCTGTTTTGGCAAGAGAGTCCTCTGTGTTTCCCTTTCTCCATCTCTAAATGAGATCTCTCCTTTGTAACATCTTTGGTGAGAAGCCTGTCTAATAGAAATATGGTTTGGTTTGCTTCTGAGTGAAGCACGGCTACTCCAGGTAACTTTACCTATGGAGAAGTATGTCAGTGGGAACTTTGCTACTTCTGGAATATGTGCTAAATGCAGGAAGAGCAAATGACCCTCTGGAAAAACCTTGAGTGCTGTTTTTGTCTGCCAGGGAATGAATGAAGTGCCTTCCTGTAGCGTGTCACAGGTTGGTCTCAGGTAAAGCACCACAAACTAGTGGCTTGGGACAGTTCAGAGAAATCATGTGTGCCAAATAAGTTTCTTCCTAGCCCCTTTCCTTGGAAAACTCCTTTAATTCAGCATTATGTGAACTGTATTTTTCAGAGCAATGCTTGCTTGTGGGTCTCATCTGTGCTTAATTACAACACAGCCATGGCAAATATAATGCCTTTTGACTGATAAGTCACCCTAGGAATCATCCCACTCCAATGAGAAGTCCATACCACTCGGTGAATGCCTCAATCACTTCTAACATGCTGTGGAACTGTCACTTACGCAAGGCAAAGTGATGGAAAAAAGAGTATTTTGTACTTGCATTAATGGAATTCGCTTGAAGCCAGAGTGGGTACTCTGCAAGATGCAGGAGAAAATAAATTCTGGAGAGAATTTTTGTATCACATAAAATACCTCTCGTGTTTTTCCATTATTAAAAGTATAACCTAAACTATTTTACGATGGAATAATCTAAGCTGGAAGGAAAATAAGAAATAGGCTGGGAAGGACCTGACATGTTTAGCTGGAGAAAAGATTGCAAACACGAAAAACTCTGGCTTCTCCTTTCCCATAATTTTCCATAATTTTCCATCATTTTCCATCATTTTCAATCTTGTCAACATGAATAATACAGTTGATTTCCGCTCTGATTATGAAGCAGCTGCAGAATATATAATATTGAAAAACAGCTGAAAAACTATTTATCTATTTTGTTTTCACTTGAGACACTCCTCCCAACTGCAGAAGAGTAACCAAGCTGACTATAATTCCATAAGCCACATCTGATCAGAATAGTTTTTTAAGAAATCATAGAATCTTCATGGTTGGAAGGGACCTTTGAGATCATC
>VWZL01004335.1:165516-405246 GCA_013396915.1 Stercorarius parasiticus
TCCCTCTTGTACAGAGGGGCCCAGAACTGAACACAGTACTCGAGGGGAGGCCTCACCAGTGCCAAGTACAGAGGCACCATCACTTCCCTCCTCCTGCTGGCCACGCTAGTCCTGATACAAGCCAGAATGCTGTTGGCCTCCTTGGCCACCTGGGCACACTGCTGGCTCATGTTAAGCTGGCCGTCCACCAGCACCCCCAGGTCCTTTTCTGCCGGGCAGCTTTCTAGCCACTCTTCCCCAAGCCTGTAGCGTTGCTTGGGGTTGTTGTGACCAAAATGCAGGACCCGGCACTTGGCCTTATTAAGCCTCATACAATTGGCCTTGGCCCATCCATCCAGCCTGTCCAGGTCCCTCTGTAGAGCCTTCCTACCCTCCAGCAGATCAACACTCCCACCTAGTTTGGTGTCGTCTGCGAACTTACTGAGGGTGCACTCAATCCCCTCATCCAGATCATTGATAAAGATATGGATGGACCACACACTAAAGGTGCCTATATCTCTTTTATCCTTAAGAAGGACATTAGGTGTCTATTTTAAAGGAAGCCTTATGGAAGGGTAGATAAGTAAGGTAATAATACATTATTCTAAGAATTGGCAAAAGAGAAGACAAAAAAGTGTGTTATGTTGTGATTGGCCCAGTTTCTTTTTATTTTGTAGCAATCACGTTTCCAGGTGACTTCACTGGTGCTAGAGGTGTTCACCTGCTTTAGTAAGGAAATTAATCTTTGGTTATTCCCTCTGTTTGTTTCTCTGTCTTGCTCTCTGTCCTGGGAAATTGTCCCTGGCCCATGCTGACTCCTAAACCACGCCTGGAAATGGCTTAGGACAGCTTAAGTTTGCCTGGATCCAAGCCAGGCCAGTATCTTGTTGACAGTATAGATGGATTGAGTTCTACTGCATTATACAGGTGCCTGTCACTGTTTAATTTGTTGGTGTAGCCTGGCAGAGACAGAGAGATGGATGGATAAGTTCCAAATGGCAACTGGGATCTCGCCGCCCAGTTTTGGAGGGTAAGAGAAATTCACAACAGGACATGACCAGACCACACCCAAAGGCCTCCAATCAGCAAAAAAAACCTCTGCCACGTGCAAAAAAACATGTCAAGAACCAGCTAAACAGTCAAATAATATCCAGTCAAAAGTAAGCAGAACATTCTCCACTTTGAGTGAGGCGCCTTAGCCATCAAGTTCTGTTTATCATGTTTCCAGATTGGTCTTCAGTCCTTGTGCCTGTGAAGAACTTTTCCATAAATAAATCAAGTGTAGTTTATTTTATCTGGTATGGTTGTTTTATTTTAAGTTATGATAAGTCCATTAGGGATACGTCAAAACTAAATAAAGGAACTTTTTATTGTTATTCTTGTTCAGCCAACTGAATTGAGCCTGCAGCCAATATTATCAATGAAGTCTAGGGACAGATTAGCTGACCAAATGTAGCAGGTAGACTGTGTTGCCTTAAATAAAAGTGTCGAGCCATTTGAGATGCCCTGATTTATTTTGCCTAGTCCACGGATACTCTTCCAGAAGGGCTCATTTTCCCATCATATCTGTCATCTGCCAGCCCATGCAGATGTCTCACATGCCCTGTGGCACCTCAAATGGTTCTAGACACCTATTTTTAGGCAACTGAACCATGTCTGTAGTGGCTGATCAGCTTAATTACTCCCTAGGGTCTACCTTCTATAACAGGAGCTTAGACATCTGCTGCACCTTTAGACACATGTGGTGTAGGTATCTTAATCTGTAGCTCAATCTCATTTTAAGGATTTGAGTCAGTTCATAGGTGGACTTCTAGCACCGGTTTAAATGCTCTGTGATATAGGACACATCTTCACAGGGCTGGCCAAGATGACACGATTAGGATACCTGCTCCTTCTAGACCAGCAGCAGAAGAACCAATAGGGCAGCCCAGTGCTTCTCAACCAGCCCAAGGCACCTACCTATGTGCACATAACTGGACTGAGCCTGAGTACTGTGTCGAGCTCTGGAGCCCTCAGCACAAGAAAGACGTGGACCTGTTGGAGCAGGTCCAGAGGAGGGCCACAAAGATGATCTGAGGGCTGGAGCACCTCTGCTGTGAGGACAGGCTGAGAGAGTTGGGGTTGTTCAGCCTGGAGAACAGAAGGCTCTGGGGAGACCTTATAGCAGCCTTCCAGTACCTGAAGGGGTCCTATAAGAAAGCTGGGGAGGGGCTGTTTGCAAGGGTATGTAGCGATAGGACGAGGGGCAACGTTTTTAAACTAGAGCAGGGCAGGTTTAGATTAGACATTAGGAAGAAGTTCTTCACAATGAGGGTGGTGAGACACTGGAACAGGTTGCCCAGAGAGGTGGTGGAGGCCCCATCCCTGGAGACATTCAAGGCCAGGCTGGATGAGGCTCTGAGCAACGTGATCTAGTTGAAGATGTCCCTGCTTGCTGCAGGGGGGTTGGACTAGATGGCCTTTAGAGGTCCCTTCCAACCCAACACATTATATGATTGATTCTATGATTCATGTCTTAATCATGACTCCACCAACAAAGCTGGTTGCTTCTTGTACAACACGTATTTTAGTCTTACACACTCCTCTGAAGAAAACTTCACACAGATGGCAAATCACTAAATTCCTTCCATTAAGCAAATATACTTTCTGTCATCTGTGGGTTACCCAGCAACCGACAATCTGGCAGCTATACATTTATTTTTATGATTAACCTTGTCAATCCACAGACACTTGCTTTCCCAAACAGCTGACCTTTTCCTACAATATTATTTTTGACAAGTGATGGCTCATTATTCTCTGTTAAACTGTCAGTATTTTATGTTCTGTTTTCAAATTATTATCGAAGGCAGAGGCATCAATATCCTATAATAAGGTTTCCTCACGCTTTCCACAATAAAATCTTGTTATGCCAGAACTTTCAAGTTGAAATTACCTTTGCCACGTTTGTTTCACATCGATACTTTTTCAGAAAGGTTTAATAAAAAAAAATCAGTCATTTCCCAGAACAATATTAAGAAATATTTTGTGTATGTAAAATAATAATGAAAAAATACAATCGGTCGTACACTACTGCTGAAAAGCTCTAGCATTTCTGTGCTTTGAAGCAGGAACTTGAAATCGAGCCACACATGTAACCCTGGGGACCATGTTGTGTCTTTGGCTGTTTTCCTTATGTTCTCCCAAATGCGACACAGCTCTGAGCCCCCAGAAAAAATAGTTTATACATGCTCAGGAAAGACTTAGTTTGAAAGCTGTATTGTCCAGTGTGCTGGCACTGAGCTCCTCTGAGCACAGATCCTTTTCCCACCATCCCTTGGATCATTAGGAACATCCACCCTGGGGTCACTGGGGCTGAGCAGGACCTTCCCTGTAAAGATTTCTCCAAGAAGCTGCAGATCACCAAAGTGCTGGTCAGTGACACCAAGAGCAGAAGGAATTGCTGGAGCCTCTGCCACGCAAAGAAAAGTGCAAACTGAGTCAGCTGAAGATTTCTGAAAAATGAGGGTAAGACTGGGAGTGAAAAGGTTTAGGAGAAAGAGAACCGTGAAAGAGAGCAGAAAGATGAGAATCGATGGAATGCAAAAAGAAAACTGGCAGGTAGGAAAAAGGGACAGAAAACTGAAAAGAAATAGAAATAAGAGAAGGAAGAGAGAGCAGATTCTGCAATATTTCTTGCAGAACGTGGGCAAGAGATGAAGGGAAGTGGATGGCTTATGCATTTTAGCGTGCATTTAAGACACAGGACCTCCAGGACTCCCTCCCTTCCAGGAAAACAGGTGCGACCAGGACTGCATGACAGAAGTATTTGGTATCATCTCTTGTTCCTCTTTCAAACTGCGACCCAGAATTTTTGCCTAATTGTTCAGATAAGAACAGGGAACAACATTTAGTTTTCAGTATGTTGTGAGTTCTCTCTGCACACCTTCAAGAATGGCAACTTTGGTTTCATCAGACTCGTCTCTAAGTGCAGTTTTATAAAAAGCAATCCTTTGATTCAGAAGTTCCCAGATTGGTGTCCTTGCTGGCAGAGGTCCTCTGTTTTTTACAGCAGAAAGGCACAAGATAGCTTCAGGGAGAGAGAAAGAGCAAAATCAGTAGAATGGACAATGCTCAGTTTACCAGAGAAAGGGCTGTGTATTTCCAGGTTTTCCTGAGTTCTACCTTGGATGTATTTGTCTCTTGATTTAGAGAAATGTGATATATGGTAGTAAATCAAACTCTGTTTCCAGTTACCAAGAGCTGAAAACACTTACATAATAGCACTGTACTGTTCGATTTAAGCAATATGAAGAACTTGAAACACTTTGCAAACAACAGTGATCTACACAAACCTGCACGAAAATCAGGAGTGGAAATCAAACTTCCTGTCTCCTATGCCCTAACCACAAGACTGAATTTCTTCCCTAGTCATACAGTTTCAACAAGTTCAAGGTGAACTTAATGACAAGGAGGTCAGCTTGGGGCAGAAAGTATTGAAAAGAAGAGCGCGCTGGGGACTTCGTGCGATTCTCTCAATCCCCAGCTGCATCTCTCCGTGGGCGTTTGGTGTTAGAAGGCTCTGTCCCTAAGTGTTGCTCGGTTCTTTGTCAATGACTAGCTCCTCACTGATGTGTTTTCTTCTCTTCCCTCTGGAACAGACTTTAGTGAAGCTGTTTGCCAAAAATAAAAAAAAAAAAAAAAGAGAAAAACAACAACCCAGCAGGTTTTACAATAAAAGAAGCCATTTAGTTACTAAGTCTTCGTTTGTTATTGCAACACCCTGGCTCTTAAAAAGCTCTCAGTCATTGTAGCTCATGGTCCTAATACAGCCGATATTGTGCTAACCAACCCTTCTAGAGAGATATTTTCTTTCTTTACATTAGCTGATAGATTAATGATTTAATTCCCAAATCATCCAACCTGTTTCTATGCTTTCTATGTGGATTTGTATTCATCTACTGCTTTCCCTGTGCTAATTGACAGACCATAACTGCTCTTACATTATTTTCCTAGGAACAATTCCCTGACTCTCCCTGGTCTAGAAGTGACATTATCTTTTATCCCTGGGGTTTCAGGCTCAACTAAGATATTTCCAGCTTGATTTTTTGTTATGTGCCAACCCCCTGACAAAGGTTTAGCTGAAATTACTAGGAGCAGTGGATGTCTGTGGCCAGATAACAATCTGAAAGCGTCTACAGATGACCATATTTGTCTTGAGGTTTTAAACAGTACGTTGCAACGTCTAGGAAAGGACTGGTATTGCCATCTGCCAGCATTTACAAATGACAGGTTCTGCTCGTATCTGCGTGGGTGATAATGACACGCAGCCACTAATAGAAATGGAATCAGGAGCATGAAATATGAAGTGGCATGTGCAACTGCTGTAATAATAGTATTTATACAGCAGCAGCACTTAAGAGGCTGTAATCAGTGTGCGCTCCACTAAGCAAGGTACTATGCAAACAGATACAGAGGCAGAAGGCCACATGTATTCCACCTCATTTTAGTTTTGCAGCCAAAGCTTGCATATTAGGAGTGTAATTTCCATAGATTCTTCCATAATCAAGACACACTCTAAAAAATGACTCTGTCTGGCTGATGTCTAGCACAGTACCTCACCTCTGCTCTCATTGTACAGCAATGGTGTTCAGCCTCCCTCAGCTTGCAGAAGCCCTAATGCTCCCTCTTGGAGCCCTGCCTGGCAAACTGAAGAATACTGATATAAGACCTTATGAAATTACTGTTACAGGCCCATCCAACGTACAGCTCTAAATTAATGAGGATAAAAAACCACTGCTCTAGAAGCAGCCTAGGGTGACTGCACTCTCAAATTACACATTTCAGGTCAATACCTTATGTTAGTTAAGATAAATCTGGGCCACCATTCTGGTCGCCTCGAGATGTCAAATCCACGCTTCAAATAATTACATTTAATTGGCGATATTTAAGTTTCTCATAGTGTCCAATATATTCCATATTGGTTTTAAAAATTTATTATCTTCTATAAACACAAGATACTTATTTGACTGCTAATCAGCGCAGGCAAAGCTTCAGTACAAATCAATGTCTGTTTTTTATATTGCAGACAGAAAGCTGTAAGTTGCTGGGTTGTTTTTTTTTGTCAAAGTATATGTTTCAAAAACATCTCATACGCATTTTCCTGTTTCTGTCACTGCTGTCTAGGAAAGCAGGGGAACATTCGTTGGCCAAGACACAGACATGTTCTGATAATCATAATCAAAGCTCATAAATAAAGATCTTTGGCTATTAATAATTAGTGGCAACTCCTATACCAGTTAACAGTGGATCTGAAGATGCCCTCTTTCTCTCAGATTTATCACAGAGTTAGAAAGCAGAGACGCAGGAATCACAGATTCCTTACAAGATACTTGCCACAACTCTTTTTTCCTGCTGAAAGGTGGGCATGGGCACTGCTGCAGGCAGATTTCTATCACCCCAGTGAAAGTTAAATTTGCAGAACACAGTTTTGTGCAATGGGAGTGGAAAGGCAGCTTCCTCCTTCCCCAGACTCCATAGCCCAGATGTATTCTTCAGCCACTGGATGATAACTTTATTTGCTGGATGCCAGCATCAAGGGGAATAGGCTGAGAATTAGGCTGAGAGTTATAGTTTGTAACTTTAAGAAAAACTGGAAATATTCACTTTCAAGGAAAAAGTCTTGACACTTATAGCTTTGTAAAGTTTGTGCAGAGTTTTGCAGGTTTTTTGGTTTTTGTGGGGGAGGTATTTTTCAAATAAGATTGTTTAAAAGTTTATGCTTTAAAAAAGAAGGAATGGAAACAGATATTAGCCTCCTTCCAGTGGCAATATATGATCAACTAAAATATTCCCAATTAATGTTATCTTCACTTCATTTTCTGCATTTCCTCAGCTGCACACCCAGGTTACAAGAAACACTAGCTGTCTGAGTTGTGACATCCTTTTCACCTGTTAACCCCTGCATCTTAAAAATACAAATTTGGAAATATCTCAGAAAAAAAAGAACCAGCAAATGGCTGAAACAGAAATCACTACACAAAATCAGTGTATACATCACTGAGAATTCAGACATGACTCACAGTGAAAAAAGAAATCCCGTTTACAGAAGATTTCTTGCAGTTTAGTCTCTTTAAAACAGCTGGGGTTTGTGCATTTGGGAAGTCACCTATGAATTGGGAATAACAGACGTGTGGGATATTAGCTTTCCATTAGCTTTGACAATTACAACTGAGATGACCTATTTTTCCACCTAAATTTCTACTTGAAGTTCAGATGTAACTTGCCACCTCTTTTCACAAGAGATGTTTTGGACCAGCTGAGCAGGGACTGGATTATTTGTGATCTCTCGCGTATTTTCAGCTTCTTTGATTGCAGAGCCTTTCTCAGCACAGTCACGGAGCAAACCCGTGGCCGCAGAGACCTCTTGTGGAGGATCAGGCGGTTCTGGCAGGAGGAGGCTATTTTTGTTACTTTTTTTTTTTGCATAGGATGAACAAGAAGGACATTCCATGGATTGCTGTGGCAGGAAAAATCTAGGCAAGACATTCCGTTCACCCCAGTGTTTGCTTTACCCAGCTTGGAGTATCAACAAGTCTTCTTGCCCCAACAGCTGAAACACAGAAACCAATATTCCTCTTACTTTTGCCTAATTTAATACTCCCAATTGGGAGGGTTTTGACAATGCTCCTGCCAAGAGGTTTTGCCACTTCTATTTGAAAATTTAACTACGTCATCTGCATTTCACAAACTGAACCAATGTTTCTACATACAAAGGCAGGAGAAAGATGGGCATTTCAGTTATTCATTCTAATGTTTGTGGAGTTTCTATTAAAAGGGAGCTGCAATCCTGCCTTTAGGAAAACCAACCGTATTTTAAAGAAAAGGCTTCTAGAACTTCATGAGGTTCAACAAGGCCAAGTGCAAGGTCCTGCACCTGGATCTGGGCAAGCCCCAGTATCAACACAGGCTGGGGAATGGAGGGATTGAGACCAGCCCTACTGAGAAGGACTTGGTGATACTGGTGGGTGAAAGGCTGGACATGAGCCGAAAATGTGCACTCACATCCCAGAAAGCCCCCTGCATCTTGGGTTGCATCCCCAGCAGGGTGGCCAGCAGGGCGAGGGAGGTGATTCTGCCCCTCTACTCCACTCTCGTGAGACCCCACGTGGAGTCCTGCATCCAGATCTGGGGTCCCGCAACAGAAGGACATGGACCTGTTGGAGCAGGTCCAGCAGAAGGCCACAAAGATGATCAGAGGGCTGGAGCACCTCTCCTATGAGGACAGGCTGAGAGAGTTGGGGTTGTTCAGTCTGGAGAAGAGAAGGATCAGGGGAGACCTTACTGTGGCCTTTGAGTAGTTAAAGGGGGTTTATAAGAAAGGTGGGGGCAAATTTTTTATCAGCACTGGTTGTGCTAGGACAAGGGGTAATGATTTTAAACTAAAGGAGGGTAGATTCAGACTAGATATAAGGAAGAAATTTTTTATGCGGGTTGCCCAGAGAGGTGGTAGATGCCCCATCCCTGGAAACATTCCAGGTCAGGTTGGACAGGGCTCTGAGCAACCTGATCTAGTTGAAGATGTCCCTGCTCATTTCAGAGGCTTTGGACTAGAGATCTTTAAAGGTCCCTTCCAACCCAAACCATTCTATGATTCTATGAATAAAGGCTACTAACATACCTGTTCATACAGGAAAATCACTCCATCTAGTATGCACCTGGCTAGCACTCACAGAAGGCAGAAAGGCACAGCAGACAAACTTAGAAGTGGGCACATATTTAGTTTTGGATAGTATTGACTTTCTCTATCCTCTTTTAGCTTTCTAGCTGTTAACGTTTCTGTGCATATAAAACAAATTTTTGCAAACAGTGACTGGCTACGTGCCCAAGTTAGCAGGGGTTTAGTTGAAGTTTAACTGAATAGAGAAGGTTGCACCTTGTCCTTGCTTTTGTCTAATATCCATGCATGTTTTGATCAGACCTAAACAAACATTGCTGTATGTTAAACATGTTACACTTTTACTTTAATACATCCCAAAACACTACTAAAGGGACCTACATACACAATGCCTGCCTGTTGATAAGAAAAAATCATATTTTTGTGCAGCTGCAGGTACGTCAGGAAGCAAGGTGCTTTGGCTAAGGCCTGAAATTAGGTCCTTACCATGCTAACACCAAAAAAAAAAGAGACAGAAAGGAAGTGCACGTTACAATTTTTACTGAATTACTATTACCATTATTGAGATTTCTTGTGCATCTCTTGTGCACTCTCTTTCTTCTGTGCCTATTAGGCGTACATGCTCAGCCTTGCTACTGGCTGGATTGGAAAACATGGAGCTGCAGATGCCTCTCATCTAGTGGATTACTGGATCCAGCAAACCCTAAGACTTTTCTCTCAGGCCTTTGTATGAGGGATTCAGTGCATCCTTATCTTGTTATAAGGGAGGACAAGTGTTTGGCAGCACCTGAGAGCTCATCAGACCAGATGAGAACAATCTCTTCAGGGCAAACATGACCCATGTTACTCTCATTACTGGTTTACTTTTCAGCACAGTTTACCTTCCTTTGCTACTTTTTCTCTCAACAGCCCCAGAGAATGGATAGTTGAGCAGTAAAAAAGGAAAAAAATCATAGAATCACAGAACGGTTTGAGTTGGAAGGGGCTTTAAATATCATTCAGTTCCAACCCCCTGCCATGGGCAGGGACACGTCCCACTAGACCAAGTTGCTCAAAGCCCCATCCAGCCTGGCCTTGAACACTTCCAGGGATGGGGCAGCCACAACTTCTCTGGGCAACTTGCTCTGGTATCTCACCATCCTCATAGTTAAAAATTTCTTTCTAATATCTAATCTAAATCTACGCTCTTTCAGCTTAAAACTATTACCCCTCATTCTATCACCACATTCCCTGACACAGACTCCCTCTCCACCTTTTCTGTAGGCCCCCTTTAAGAACTGAAAGACTTAAGCCTTTGGGCCTAATGACAAAATTACTTTGATTTTTCCTGAGTTTATAAGCTGAATTGGCAAGTGCCTGGAACTAAGGAGCAAGTGAGAGCGGGACTAAGCAGTCTTTAAGCCCTGAGAAACTGTTCACTGACCAGGAAACCCCTCCTTTTGTACGTCCTTCAGGAAAGCAGAAAGCCAATTTCTGAGCTCAGACCCTCACCAACACACTCTCAAGTTCACTCCTGAAGCCATCTCTGAGGGATTGTCCATGATATCCATGGAAAGAGTGGTCTGGGTAAGCTGGTGACCTCGTGGCTCCCTTTCCTGACCCAGCAAACACATCCCAAATCTGGGTTCTTTACCCGGTGTCCAAAGAGCCGATGCACATGCAGAGTCAAGATATTTGTTTATTCAATGCCTGTGCGGAGATGGGTGCTAGGTGGAAACTCCACAAAGCTGGCTTCCCTTGGCTTATATGATGTAAGCTTTTATATTTCACAAAAATCAACTAATTGGCATACTATACTTTTCACTGGGGGCTCATGATTTCACAATAAGCTCCTACCGGCTATTTGTATTCTCGCTTCAAATTAAAGTTATAGTATATTCGCAAAATTACCACACATGCTCAGTGAGTAGGGGTCTCACCTGAGAGGCTTACAGTTTAAGATTTGGAGGTTTGGTTTCCACATTATAATGAGCTTGGTTCACCTAAAGGACGCATACTTTTTATTTTTGATACTTTGTAACACCAAGCAACCTTGCAGTTTTAACAGAACACCCCTGTTTTCCCTAGTTAGGTTCCTTGTATCTTTTTGTTATCTGCAGGGTGATTCAACACACTTGTTTCCTTTGACTGACCAAGGTCTTTTCTTCCTCAGCAACACCTTATCCGCTTTCCCTCCAGCTAGACGGCCACAAGCGTCTCTCGAGTTTCTGTGTGAGGAAGGCAGGCTCGCGGGCACCAAGCCCCCCCGACCGCCCGGTTGACGGGCTACCTCATCTTTTTGTTTGGCTTAAAACAGGAATAGATTTCGCAGAGCTTTCGAAATCCCCTCAGGTGGGTGATTAAACGCGTAATTAAACTCATATTTTAAGCCAAACGGCCGAGGGCGCGCAGTTACCTCATGAAGGCGGATACCCCACCCCCTCCCGCGGCCACGGCCCCCGCTGCTCCAGCCAATCAGAAGGCGGCAGCCGTTCGCACACNGACGCGGGAGGCTGGGGCCTGCGCATGCGCACAGCGGGGTGGGGGGGGCTGCGATTTCTTCAGGTGTTTGGGAAACAGTATTAATGTTCTCTTTTCCTGTCCCCAGAGTCGGACGTCTTTGAAATTGTTCTGCCAATCACCATCTTTGTGTTGAGCGATGATGATTTTCTGCAGGATGAGGCAGAGAAGCCAGTAGCCTCCGTTCCCGAGTGGAAGTCGGAGGGTGACTTAAACAATAGTGGTTACCGCAACAGCAATGTGACACCTTCAAATGACGGTAACAGTGGAAGCATTTGTGAAGAAAACAAGACTGCTACAAATAAGGATAATGGTATGAAATGCTCTGAAGAAAAATGCGTTGCTGAGAGTGTGTGTAACAGATCAAAATCACCTCTAAGCGATCGGTGTGATACCAGTGGTGATAAGTGTAGTCAAAATTATGTGTTGCCTACATCGCTTTGCATAACAGAGTTTACAGAGATAAATGAAACCAGCGACAGAAAAGAATGTGATGGTGATGATGGCTTTCAGAAGATTCCTCCTCTCCTTTCCTGTACTGGCGATGAGGGTGGAGGTGAGACCATTGAGACAAGCAGGCAATTGACATTGTCAGCAATATCCGAACATGAAGAACTTGTCCGTGTTGCAAGTGTTCTTTCTGATGGCAGTCAAGAGAAACAACCAGAAATCCACAAGGAGATGGAGACAATTGTTAAAATGGAAGGTAAGTTGTTAGTAAGACTAGTGTAAGAACTTAAGAACTCTAGTAAATCTCACGTTTTTGAAATAGGTAGGAAAGCATACAGGAAGAATCATAGATTGTGTTGGGTTGGAAGGGACCTTTAAAGGCCAAACTCATTTGTTTTAGAGTAAGTGTTTCAACTTAGATTAATATCATATACAGCAGAAAGAGAATATTGGCTGGAGTATGCTTAGTTCTTTCACAGACTCCTTTGAAAAGTAGTGAAGCCACAATAAATTGGTACTGTTTCATTGTGCTGCAGTATGCAAAAGGGTGGCATTTCATTGGAGAAAAGCATCTGAAAATAATAATAATAAAAAAAAGCAGGAGCACCATACTTGTGAGAATGGAGCCCTAGCAAAGTTTGGTGACAGTACATTCATAGGAATTCTGACATAAAGCTGTTGCATTAAAAACTGTAGGGAATGCAGTGTTGTCCTGTGAAATTCAGAGCTTTGAGTGAAAAGACGAAGTGGAAAGAAAGAGGCTCATAACTTCTCTTAAAGCATTATTTAAATGTTGAGAGGGGCAAAGCATGGGGAGAGACATTAGGAAAGAAGTGGAGATAGGGAAATAATAAGGAAGCAAAAGGAGTGAAGAGCAAGGAAGTCATTAGATAATTTGGAATTATTAGTCATTAACATAGGTAATCTTATGAAATGTCATGCATGTGACTTTTTATTCCCCTGTAGATCCTGATTCTTCAAAGAATGGAGACAAAGAAGCTAATAATAGAAAAAGAAAGAGAAGCAAATTTGAAGATGAAACACTGAGTTCTCTTTTGGAACACAGCTTGAAAGAAAAACCGGAATTTACCTATAATTGTTCTGCCCCATTTCTTAACGGATGTTCTGCTGCTACTTCAGAAGAACTGCTAAATGATGGAGGGAAACTGGAGATGAATGCTTGCACTTCTGCTGAATCAAATACTACTGGAGAGCATATTTATAAGACATTAATTCCATTTCCTAAAAAAAGATATCGGCAACAAAAAGTTGTTTCTCCTCGTGCAAGTCCAGAAGAATTTCAAAGCCAGCAAGAAGGTTTAGCATGGCTAAGTAATAGTGTGACCATCAAACCTCTTCCTAAAGCATTTTGTTCTGTAAAGCATGAAAGATTGAATTTCAAGTGCAGGTTTTGTAGTTCTGTATATAAATGCAGTGCACATCTAAAGAAACATGTTTACTCAGCTCATAAAGACAAGAAAATACATAAGTGCTGCTTTTGTAAAAGAACCTTTTTCTTTTCTGTCAACCTTAGGAATCACCTTAAATTTCATAAGAAAATGATTAGGGTGCAAAAGGCAAGAAAAAATAGGATGAATGCGAGAAAAGTTAGGCAGAGAAAATCTGAAGAAAGAAAATCTGAGACCAAGAAAAAAGAAAGTAAGTATGAGAAATTTTTCATCAAAATGGAAAGGGACTTTACACCTCTGGGTGTGCCAGTCAGTTTTTCCTGCAAAATTTGTTTCTTTGCTTCATCAAATCCTAGGATTTTTATTCATCACTTGAAGGGACACAAAGAGAGACCACCTTACCAGTGTCCTCAATGTGATTACTCCTGCATTAGCTTATCCTATCTGTTAAATCACATGTACTGGCATGCTGGGTATAAGCTCTACCAGTGCAGGTTTTGCACCTTTTTTTCGTTATATTTTGCAAGCATGGTAAGGCATAGCTACATACACACAGGGGCTAAACCTTATTCCTGTGAATTCTGCCAGTCAGCATTCACCAGCATCACAGGGTTAGAGAGACACAGAAGATTACATGCAGGCAAAGAAACCTGCCAAGGGCAGCAACTCGACTTTGTAAGTAGAAGAAAAAGAACTCGGAGACCTGTAAAGAATTATACATGTGATGAGTGTAACATAGTGTTTTACACTAGAGGACATCTCAGGTTTCATAAGAAATTTCATGAACAGTTTCAGGCTACTGCCAATGGTTATATGAATCGGAGCAATGAATATCATAAAAGCAAAATATGCAAAGTTGATGGTGATGCCCAGGACCATGTTACTCCATCCCTTTCTGCTAATGAAAATGGAAATGATTGTCTCAGTGGGGGAACACTGGCTTCTGACTTCAAGCAGGCAGGCGATGTGTGGGACAGTAAGAAAATGTGCTCTGGAAAGAAATTCCATGAAAACAGCTGTGGAAGCAACAGCATACCTGTTACTGGGAATAGATCAGGAGTTCCTCTGAATTCTGTCATTTGCAAAGAGGAACCTCTCTTCAACTCCAGGGCCTCTCATTCACAAGTTCAAGATGATGATGCGTATCATAGATTTGTAGAAAACTTAAAGGATAAGTGGCCTTCCAATTTGTCTACATTCAAAATGTACAGGTGTCAACGCTGTAATTATGCAACTGCCATTCATAGAGACTTTCAGCTGCACCTAAAAATACATACAGATGAAAAACTATTTGTGTGTAAAGAATGCAGTAAGGCATTTAAAACAGCAAACCATTTGCAGGAACACAGCCTTATTCACGTAAAAAATGGACACGAGTTTGGCCATTGCCTCTATGAAGGTAGCTGTTTAGAGAATCTTGGATTGCATCATGGAATGTATGAAGGCCTGTGTCCAGAAAGAGATTTGGGTTCAGAAGTCTGTGGAATACAGCCAGATGTCCAGAGGGGCAGAGAAAATGATTTGCTAGCACAAAGTCAGCCACGATTCTATCAGTGTGCAGAGTGCGAGTATGCTACTTATATTTTAAGCAACCTTGAACTCCATGTAAGAACTCACACGGGTGAGAAACCTTACAGCTGCAGTGTTTGTCAGAAGAAGTTTCGTACTTCCAGTCACCTCAAAAGACACAGAGTCACGCATTTTAACATGGAGCATCTCAAGTGCAGGCGCTGTGACTATTCAACAAACAAATGGCTGTCCCTGAAACAGCATCTGGCTTCACACTCTTGTGAGGAAGGTTTGTCTGCTGGCTACCTCTATGAACAAATGCAGCTGCCTGTCAAAATGTACACCTGTGAAGAGTGTGGCTATTCCACAGCCCACAATGGAAACCTGAAGCTGCACTTGAGAATTCACACAGGGGAGAAGCCGTTCAAGTGTGACCGCTGCGCTGTGGCTTTCCGCACATCTAGCCACCTGAAGCGCCACTTGCTGACTCATTTGAAGCTGCACTGCAGAAGGTGTAAATTTTCTACGGTAGATAAACGCACTTTCCAAAAGCATGTGAAAACACACACAAAAAAGTACAAGTGTAGAAAGTGTAACGTGACGCTGCCTACCAAAAAACTTCTAGAAAAGCATAAGCGGCAGCATAAGCTTGGAATATAAGCTTGGGAATTGCAAGTTGGCACTCAGTTCTGGAGAGGTTTGCATGTCCTGAATTGTTCATTGCTTTACATTCCCCTGCTGTCCCCAGAAAGGTGGCTGGGTCCAGACAGTGAAGCTCAGGGTACTGGTTTGCTCCAGGTTCTTCTGAGAGCTTCAGTTCTAGCACAGGCTGTGCTAAAGAAGATCTTGGAGGCACTTTTTCATGCCTGAGTGACTTCTTAATGCCATGAAATCAGTTATGATTTGTCCAGAGTTCATCAGTTTAGTTATTCTGTGCCACTTCTTTTCTTCTAAAAAATCAATTTAAAAAAAAAAAAAATCTCTTTTCTAGCTGAAAGAATGTTTAAAGGAAGGGAAGGAAGTGCACGTTATATTGGATAGTAAAAACTTTTCATTTAAAAATGGTCACTGTGGAGGCTTAACGCTACCTCCCATCTGCTGAAAGCTGCATTCCCTACTCCCAGGTTCTCTTGTGATATTTGCAATAGAAAAAAAGAATAGTATCTCATAAAATTAAAGAAATAGAAGATTTGTGTTATCACTGGATAATTGGGATATGAAAATGTTTTCTATATGTGTGTGTATATAAAGGGTTTATTAGGCAGTTATCTTGTCTGTACTTTTGATAATTCTTTCAGTAGTCTGACAGAAATGATATTGTCCTTAATCAGATATTTTATGATACTGAGAATCCTTAAATTAATCTTCATCAATTTTATGGAAAAGACTAATGTTAATCTAGTATGAAATGCCTTATCTTTTGTCAGGCTGGTAGTTACTGTGCTCTTTGTTTCTTAAAATGGACAATACTGTACTTTTCAAAGAACTCTGTTAATTTAACCACTTACTGATATATTGCAAATACTACTTAGTTACACTGAGAATCTTAGCAGTATCTTGAACTGTAAAATTTATTTTGTTAAAGAGCTTTACTGTGCATCGAAAAGACCATGTATAAGGACCGCTTGTGCCAAACGGCCGTTGTTACCTGGTATGGTGGAGACAGATGGAGGCTTCTTTCCACTTTATATTCAAATTGAGACAAATCTTTGCTTGTTTTAGAGAATCATAGAGTGCTCGAAACACTGTCTGGACATCACTGTCTGTAGTATTGATAACAGCCGTGTTACCTTCTTGTGTGAGGGAAGACAGTGGCAAAGGGCTGGTGCCAACTGTCCCCTGATGTTACAGTTCAGTCCATGAAACAGCGGAGCAGATGTATAGCTTAATTTAGAGAATGTAAACATGAACCTAGTGCTGCTTTTTTACTGCTCTCAGATGTATGCTGTTCTTTATAAATAGAGATAGATTGCCCAGAGAGGTGGTGGAGTCTCTTTGGAGATACTCAGAAGCCATCTGGATGTGGTCCTGGGCAACCAGCTCTGGGTGGCCCTGAGCAGGGGGTTGGACCAGGGGACCTCCAGGGGTCCCACGGCCATTCTGTGACTCGGGACACGATTTTCCAAGAGTGGATTGAAACTCGTGAATAGATGCATGTATTTAAAACCATCTCAGCAAAGGCATTTAGGTGATTGAGTTCTTTGTAGCTGCAGTAACATCAGACAAGTAGATATCTGTGACTGTGAACCCTGGTGGTTCCAGATGGTTTTGCTACACACTGGGAATTCCCCATTTGGGAATGTGTGATTCAGATCTTAGAATGACTGAGCTGAACACCAAATACAGGTGTGAAAAAGAAGAACGTTATCCTGATAAGAATAAACTTTCTGAGAAATATTAACACAGTTATACAACTGTGGAAGAATTTTTACCTGCAGTACTGTACGATTCTGATCACTTATTTGAAGACAATTTCAAAAGAACAGGTGAAAAGAGGACACAAAAATGTGAAGAGAGTCGTATATTAATGAAGCCTGTATATCAGATCAGACTAGGATAGTTAAATCTGATAAAGAATAATTGTTTAAAAGTATGGTGTACAATGATGAAGAAGGGAGCCCCATTTAAGGAGGGTAAATTCATTGAAAGATATTTTTAAATGAGTTTGTAAACAGCCTGAGTTACTTATAGTTGTAAGAACAACAGAAGACATTTTCAGATGGAGCTTGATGAGTTTGTAAAAACAGTTATTCCAGGTGGTTGCCTGTAATAAAAATAAATAAAGTGTTTCACGACTGATGAGGTTCCCCTCTGTTCCTTACACAATACACTGCACTTTTGGGGATTGGAAGAGATTCTCAGTCTGCCGAGTCAAAGGAATTTAAATGTAAAGGCATACTTGTTTTAAAATAAGGACATGGGGTATTCCTGATTTTTAATACTTTTTTTTTTTTGCTAGCTAGAAGTGTAATATTTTTTTATTCTTGCAGAGTTTTAACAAAAAGCAAAACCTTTCCTAAATCATACTATGAAGTTTTCTCTTTCAACCCAAAAATATTTGCTGAATTTTCCTTGTGAAAAGAATTTGGACAAAACAGTAAAACATAATAGGAATTCACACCAATGACAAAAAAGTTGAGCAAATAGGTGTCATTTTTCTGCTGGGCGTCTACTGAATAAGGGAATAAAAGTTAAACGCAGGGTGAAGTAGCTGAATATAGGTGAATTGGACCATGCTGCAGGGTGGTTAACCACCATCCAGATTCACCTGCAGCAGAAGGAAGAAAATATGAACGTTTTTAATTATTTTACTATATATTTCTGGAGGGGCTTTGAGCAACTGGTCTGGTGCGAGGTGTCCCTGCCCATGGCAGGGGGGTTGGAACTATTTGATTTTAAAGGTCGCTTCTAACCCAAACCATTCTATGATTTTTATATTGCTGTTTTCTACCTCAATTTCCACTTGGCCTGCAGCAAACGCCCGTTTTTTTCCCCCTCAAATGAACGAAACACGCTGTTCAATGTGACACTGGCGAAATCTGATTTTTTCTCCCGCCCTCCCCTTCCTTCCCCGTTTGCGTCCGTTGAGGAATTTAACCGAATTTACTGAATTTAATCGTTTTGAGGGCAGGGGCCGGGCCGCTCCGCCGTTCGGTCCTCCAGACCACAGGTGGCGCTAGCCACCAAAACGCCGCGCGCGAGGAGGCGCGGAGTCCGCGCATGCGCACACTCTGCGCTCTGCCGGCGGAGGGCGCTTGCGCGGGGTTTGGGCCGGCCCCGCTGAGGCGAGCGGCGTTTCTTCCTTCTCACCGCTTTCTCCCTGACGGCTTCCGAGCCCCTTCGCCGCCAAGATGCCGCGGATTATGATTAAAGGCGGCGTGTGGCGCAACACCGAGGTAGGAACCATGATCGCTTTAATATCGCCGCCACTCCCCCCCCCGCCCCGCCAAGGGTTGGGGCCTCAGCGGTTTTGGGGGGGGGAATGTTCTGCGCTAGTGCGCAGGCCCTAGTGGGGGCGTCGTGGTGCGCATGCGCTAGGGGTTCATATATTTCATTTCTTCTTCACGTATCGCATTTTCTTCTACAGTGAGGTGGGAGATGGGGATCTTTTGGGGCCCTCTGTAGCAGGGGATGTAGAGCTTTAGGCGCTTACAGCCACAGCGCCTGTGGCTCTGGTGGGTTCCGTTCCTCAGCAGCCTGGACCTGCTGAGAGAAACCTTATGGAATTCAGTAAGGGCAAGTGTAGGGTGCTGCACCTGGGGAGGAATAACCCCATGCACCAGGACAGGTTGGGGGCTGACCTGCTGGAGAGCAGCTCGGTGGAAAGAGACCTGGGAGTCGTGGTGGACAACAGGATGACCATGAGCCAGCGCTGTGCCCTCGTGGCCAAGAAGGCCAATGGCATCCTGGGGTGCATCAAGAAGAGTGTGGCCAGCAGGTGGAGGGAGGTCATCCTCCCCCTCTACTCTGCCTTGGTGAGGCCGTACCTGGAGTACTGTGTCCAGTTCTGGGCTCCCCAGTTCAAGAAGGACAGGGAACTGCTGGAGAGGGTGCAGCAAAGGGCTACCAAGATGATTAGGGGTCTGGAGCACCTCTCTTACAAAGAAAGTTTGAGGGATTTGAGTCGTTTTAGTCTGCAAAAAAGACAGCTGAGGGGGGACCTTATCAACACTTATAAATACTTCAGGGGTGGGTGTCAGGAGGATGGGGCTGGACTCTTTTCAATGGTGCCCGGCAACAGGACAAGAGGTAACGGGCACAAACTTGAGCATAGGAGGAGGATGTTCCACCTAAACATGAGGAGGAACTTCTTTCCTTTGAGGGTGGCAGAGCACTGGCACAGGCTGCCCAGAGAGGTGGTGGAGTCTCTGTCTATGGAGATATTCCAAACCCGCCTGGACGCATTTCTGTGCAACATGCTCTGGGTGACCCTGCTCTGGCAGGGGAATTGGACTAGATGCTCTCCAGATGTCCCTTCCAGCCCCTACCATTCTGTGACCTTCCTCCTCGTCCCCTGCCCTTGTGGGCAGAGGTCAGATGGGTGGTGTTTCCCCTGAAGGCTGAGTGTTGGGGAGGACAGGGAGCTCAGCCCTGCCTGTGTCCTGTCCCTGCCACCTGGAGAAACCATCCCCACAGTGGCTGGAGGGAATGTGTGGGCCTTGTCGTCCTCGGAGATGTCCCTTTTGCAGCCTGGAGTGTGTCTTAGGCAGGGTTCTTATTCTCTAGTGATACGAAGGAGCTGGAATCTCTTGCCCCTGAAGACCCTTCCAATATGGAAATGATGAAGATGGATCTGGGCTCTTCATTTGCAGCTTGAATGGCTTTGTACACAGAAATCTATGTGTTGTTCCAAAAAAAGAGGAAAAAATCTTCCCTCTCTGCCATGTTTGCCATCACATGCTTTCAGAACTGCAACTGATTGAGGAAGGGAAAATAAAAACATAAGAAATCAAGGATGTCAGTCTTATTAGATGGCGTGTTTAAAGCAAAAGAAGGTACCCAAATACTGTGTGAAATTCAGAACTCTGTCACTGGGTGCTGTAAACACTGGGCAGGTATGTAGTTCCAGAAAGCAGTGAGAAAAAATAGAAGGTAGATGTATTGTGTGCTGCATGTGCTTTTAACCACTTGTGACATATCAGTGATGTGCCAGGTGGCAGCTAAACTGGGGGTCAGCAGAGGGTAGGAAGAACCACTGTGTGCTTACCCTGTTCTTACGGTCTTCCATAATTGACTAGTTTTGGTGACTGTTAAGAGAAGCAGCAGTGGGTGAAATAGATCATTGTTTCACCCATTATTGAGTACCAGAGATGAAATAGCTCTCTCTGGTGCTATTTTTTTGATGAACGTTTTTATTATATATACAACATTAAAAATAGAGAAAATGGAACCAGTTTATTTCAGGTCATTTGTAAAACGACCGATTACTTGCAAAAAAGCCTGCCAGTGTCATCAGTATGGCTACTGTATGCCATGTATCACCAAGAAAATTTTAAAAAACAAGCGAGGATTTATTATTTATTTTTAAATAGAAATTATATGAATTGTTTCCTGTAGCAGCTCAAGACAGAGCTCATCGTCAGCTTACAGTTAAAGCTGCTGTGCGCTCTGAGAGATGTCTGTGCTAGACAGAGTATCTGTCCTTGATGACCAGCATCTGCACGGTACAGCTGAGCAGATTCTGAACACAACTACGAGTAGTTATTGGATACAGAAGAGGAACATCTGTGGTTGACAAGGCTGCACGAATAGCTTTGATACATTTAAAATACCACTTTCTGACCTGTGAGGAAACCAGAAATAATGAACTCGTTTATCTGTGGGGAGGAGAGAGAGGGATTCATGGATGGATTGACAGACAATTGGTAGGACTTCTAGCTTTTGATGAAATCTCAGTGCACACTTTGGTGTATATGAACAACCTGACTCTCAAGCTGAATCCATGACATAGGTTTTTTTTCCCCAGAAATTTATAAGCTTTGGGATGAGCACTTTTGGATTTTAACATTCTGAGCATTAATGTGATCTATTTTAAGATTTACTTGCAAAAGAGAAACTTACTATAAAGTTCCTTTATTTTTGTGATACTTTCTTTTCTTAACAGCGTATTCCATTCATAGATAAATATTGCATTTACATTAAAATATACAAATAAAAAAATAATTTTATGGTATTATTTAAAACAAGACACCAAAAGATATCTGTCAGTTCTATTTTTTTTCCAAATCTTGTATCATTACCAGAAGAACACTTCCCTACCTCTTTGTTGCTGTCCTTCAAGGAAGACATATGGAACCTTTAAAAACTGATTGAAAGTAACCGTTTTGGAAGTTTTGTTGGGTCTGTGAAGTTGGCTACCGTAATTGTCACGTATCTTTTTCATTTAATCTTTATTGATTTAATTTGCCTTTGAGGTACAAATCCTCATTCATCTAGAGAATAAAAAGTGGAAAAGAAGCAGTAGTGCTGTGCTGTTTCCACTGGGTTAGCTGATTACACGAAGTCCACCATCGCCTTCTGTGCTTGAGCTCAAACTTTCTGTTTTGCAAGTTCTTGTGATTGATAACAGTGGTTTTGTTGTTTGTTTTTTTTTTAAAGGATGAAATTCTTAAAGCAGCTGTGATGAAATATGGCAAAAACCAGTGGTCTCGTATTGCTTCTTTATTGCATAGAAAATCAGCAAAGCAGTGCAAAGCCAGATGGTAAGTGAGAAGTGCCATGTCTGGGAATATGAGATTCATAATTAGTGGAAATTTAGAAATTATCACAGATTAATTTATGTCCACAGAGGAACAATAGTTTTAAGATTGTTTTATTTCTGCTATTGTGGATATTTCAAATTCCTATTGCTTGAAAGTAATTGAACAAAAATAGCCAGATTTTCTCTTTGCCAGTGACTGCAGTGTTAGCAAATGCAGGATTGCTTAAAATTGCATACATGATTTTTTTCCCTGTATTTACACATTTTTAATCAGTGAGTATTACCAAGGAAGTAAAATCTTAAGATATTAATCAATTACAAATAATTTTCTAATTTTTCATAATGAGAGTTTAGCTTGAGGATAAATGTGTAGAAATTGCACTGTGGAATTTCATTTAACATTAAAAAAAAATACAAGCTTAAAACTAATGCAAATACGTGCACTACAAATCTGTTTGAGAATCAGACTTACTTTCTCCAGTACTGAACTTTATATATTTATTAGAATACTTCTGTATAAAGGTAACAGTACTGGCACAGTTAAAGATTAATAAGATAACTGTTGAAGGATCCAGACCAAACAGATCTACCATTTCTGGTACCTTTGGTTGTTGTGATTTTTACTTTTTTCTGGATTAATTCTGTGACTCCTCACTTTGCCAGAATAGAAATGGGGAAAGGAAGAAGAGGCAATATCTGTATGAAAAGCGGTGGATAAATAATGCATTTCTAAGCTCAAATACATATGTGATAAAAGTACTCTGGAGTAACATCCTTTTGTACAGAAAAAACTTGAAACTATGAAATTTGCATGACAAGATTTTGAAGTCTCGTTGTGATGATTTGGGTAAACACTGTTCTGAATTAATTCAAGACAAATCAATGGATAGCTTGGATTTGTCATCCTTAATTTTTTTCACTTTTTAACAGGTATGAATGGCTAGACCCGAGCATCAAAAAGACAGAGTGGTCACGGGAAGAGGAGGAGAAGCTGTTGCACCTGGCCAAGCTAATGCCAACCCAGTGGAGAACCATTGCCCCGATTATTGGGAGAACCGCTGCACAGTGTTTGGAACACTATGAATTTCTGCTGTGAGTTACTGTTTTTCTAGAGGTGCATACCAGGAAAATCTGCAGAGTTTGTTGTGGCGCTTTGTCATTCCCTTCCCCCATGGTGCTGAAGTGTGGTAGTTTCAAGTTGATGAGGTGTTTTTGTAAGCAAATCTTTAAGGATCAATGCGTCTAGCTTGAAAGAAGAAGCTTCTGGAACCTGGAGAGCAGGCTTCAATACAGATAGATGTTTATTTTCTTGCTTCTGGTCATTCAGGCTAGAAGAGTGTAAAGACTGATGCTTTTTATAGGCTTCCATTTCAGGTTTATTTGGGTATTTTTTGACTGACTGATGAGTATGAATGGGTGTGTGAGAGAGAAGAAAAAAGACAGACTCAAAAGACATGTTATTGAAATGGCTGAATGTGCAGCCGTCATCTCTGTGTGCTACAGAGGGTTTCTTTAGGCCATGAGAAAGGAAGGAAATTGCCATTTTCCCTTGTGAGCTTTCTTAATTCTAGTGTGATTGGTGGATTATAAAAGCATAATTAGAAACTCAATTGTTTGTTTTGTCACACTACCTGAATTCCTGTCCTTACTGCTAAAGGTTACCCAAGAAGACATCTCTACTATTAGCTTCGTCAATACTGTATTTTATAATATATTTTAGTGTTGTAATGTAATACTGTGTTGACTTCTTTCTCTTGTCTGATTTAAGATCAAGAATCTAGTTCATGAATCTTTTCTGCAGTAATTGTGTAACAAGTTTATGTACGGTGCATAGTGCAAGGTTACTTTTTTTTGATCAGTCTTTGGGGACATTTAAGGGATGGTTATTGTGAGCCTGGGGGAAAACAAAGAGCCAGTTGTGACATACATGCACTGTCTTTTTAGGGACAAAGCTGCTCAGAGAGACAATGAAGAAGAAACTGCTGATGATCCTCGGAAACTTAAACCTGGAGAAATTGATCCAAATCCAGAAACCAAACCAGCCAGGCCAGATCCTATAGACATGGATGAAGGTAAAATAGGAGTTTGTAACAGTTTTTTGACAGAAATCTGATATCTTTGGTTTTAATTTTTACACAGCTTCTGTACCCTGGGTTTCTTTTGTCTTTTTTTTCTCCACTCCCTGATGATTTTTTCTTACAGGTTTTGTTTTGTTTCTGTATCTGGCCAGTCAGTTACACTTTTCCAGTTTTCTTTTCCTTTTCTTGGTGTGCTTTCTGCCTTCTAATCTGTCATCGCCATCTCTTACCATGACTGACTGTTATTTGCTTTTGACAGTTGCTCTGCTTGTTTGCACTCTTACTGCTGTATCTTCATCTTTTCCCATCAGCTCCTACCTCCCATATGAATCCACACTGAAGCACAGGAGGACTACGTTACTTTTTTTTTCTTGCACATAGCAATGTTATGAACTAAAAAAATGAACATTGCTAAAATTCCATGAATGGACCAACGCTGTTTTTGAAGTCACAAGTTCACAAACATAGTGCTCTTGGATCTGGATGTAAATGAAATTAACGAGTTCTCTAATATAGTACTCTCAGATGAAGATGTAAATGAAATTATGATTTTGTTAGTGTGGTCGTTTTGCCTCTTTGTGTAGATATTTTGTTTTGCTGTAGCTATTACTTGAATTATTTTCAACATGAGGTATTTTTTTCTTAAAGTCTCCATTTCATCTGGCCAATGATTTAGAAAATATGTTGGAACAACTCGGAGAAAACTAGTTCATCGATTATGCAGAATGCCTGTGAAAACATTGATTCATTCAGTTTTTGAAGATTGCTTTCTGATCTTAATGTCACTTTTTCCCTTACTCCCATCTCTAAGTGCAAATTAATAACTGTATTTATCTGTACTATTGTAGATGAACTTGAAATGCTGTCTGAAGCTAGAGCTCGTCTGGCTAATACACAGGGAAAGAAGGCCAAAAGAAAAGCAAGAGAGAAGCAACTGGAAGAAGCTAGGTAAGCTTGTGCTTAGTTTCATATACTGGGACTCCTTTTGTTGACTCTGGAGCATTTACAATGCATAAAGTCAGGCACAGCCTTAAGTCATTGCAGAATCAGACTTTTTGATAGTCATTTATGACAAGAGCTTCATTCTTGGTGTTTAAATACACGCAGCCCAGCTCAGCAGTAACTGATTAAAGTAGTACCAGATCTTAGGATATGGGAGCCACCTATAGGTGTGCACTTTGTATCACGTAGTATTACTTTGTCTTAGACGGCTTGCTGCTCTCCAGAAAAGACGGGAACTTAGGGCTGCTGGAATTGAGATCCAGAAGAAAAGAAAAAAGAAGAGAGGTGTGGATTATAATGCAGAAATTCCATTTGAAAAGAAGCCTGCCCCAGGTTTTTATGATACATCAGAGGAAAACTACCAGTCCCTGGATGCAGATTTCAGGAAGCTACGTCAGCAAGACCTGGATGGAGAATTAAGATCGTAAGTCTGTGTTATACTAAGGTGGGAACAGTGTATTTGAAAAAAAGACTTAACACATACATATATATGTGTTAAGTCATGAAAATGCCTGAAATATTATGTGGACAGGAGTTGTATTTTCCATGGGACAGGTACCAGTGCAGATTGCTTCTGCCTTTTCAGTCTTCTGTATTTTTTTATCTTTCTAAAAGGTCTGGTTGAACCCTTTTTCCATGAGAATAAAGTTTCTCAGGCACAGTCTTGCTCTTTCAATGGAAATCTTAAGTTTTTTGAGGTTCCTTTTTTTTTTTTTAACAGTAGATTTGCTTGTGTGTTTGCAGTCCTTTCTCCAAGTTACAACGTTATTAATATTGCTTACAGGAGTAGATCTTACCTGTAGTATTAATTTTGATGGAATTGTTCTTGCGTAGAATCTTCTTACATGCTTAATTTCTAGCCCCTGAAAAAAAATCCCAAAACATGCAGTTGAAAAATTAAATGGCCATCTTCATCAGCAGCAGTACGGCACATACTTCATTGTACAATTGCATCTTCCACTACTTCTGCCAACTGCTTTTTACTGAGAGGGTTAATTAATTCTTACTGTATGGTTCTTAGTTCAGAGAGTCTGGCAGGAGCTTCAAACTGCCATGGATTACTAAATTAAGATTGCAGAGGCTGAATCCATTGCTGTTTGAAGAAAATACCGTTTTCATCATATGCTGAAGAGAACTTGGTTCCCATATCCCACACAAAATGTTCATCTTCCCTCAGCAGCTGCTGGAGGAAAAGGGACTGTTCACGTCCTCCAATTCTTGCTATCTAAGTTCTTGGACTGACATTTTTTACTTACTCCTGTGCCCCACCTGATTGTAGATGAAGCAACCATGTGTTGCTTAATTCCAGAATTTAGAAGCATTACACAGCCTTGTTCTAGGTTCTGCTGCAAGATCGGCAGACCGTATCTAATCGTTTAACTTCCACACCACAAGGTGGTTCACTCTTCCTGCAACATGTTTTATTTCATCAGATCCAATTTTTGATGAGGGTACGGGCTTTTTGCTTTTTTCTTGTTTGTTTACTTCGTAGCTGTCCTGTATGTTCTAAACGGATTCTTTTATCCATAATGACAGTGAAAGGGAGGGAAGAGAGCGCAAAAAAGACAAACAACATATGAAACGCAAAAAAGAGTCAGACCTGCCTTCAGCTATTCTACAGACTAGTGGAGTGTCAGAATTTACCAAAAAAAGAAGTAAACTAGTGCTTCCAGCTCCTCAGGTAAGCTCTTCATTGATCAATAAACGACTTATAAGGTTAATGCCAATCAATGTTTTCTGTTTTATCAAGTGGACCTCGTGGTTGTATGTTATCTCGTGGTTGTATGTTGTATATCATAATATATGCCTTGGAATTTTCTCTTTTAAAGATCTCTGATACAGAACTTGAAGAAGTTGTAAAAGTAGGCCAGGCAAGTGAGATTGCACGCCAGACTGCTGAGGAATCTGGAATTACGAACTCGGCTTCCAGCACTCTTCTGTCTGAATATAATGTGACCAACAACAGCATAGCACTAAGGACTCCCAAAACTCCGGCAGCGCAGGACAGGATCCTGCAGGTAGAGTATGAGCTTTTAGTTCTAGTACAGTAGTCAGCTGAGTAGAAGGTGTACGTACAATAAAAACATTCCTTAGGTTATGTGCAGTACTGGGCTTTGAACTGGTACGTGATCTCCAGGACACACTGAAGGGCATAGAAGCAGATCCACTCCTATCTGATTAGTTGTCACCACGCTTGAAAACACTATGATAGTTTTTGGATTTTTTTGTATTATATATTGCACACATTAGCCATTCTCCTGGTATCTTGTATAATTTCCCCTTGTCTTAGGTACATCTCAGCGTTGAAGGTGTATATGGTGTTCATGTCCTTAAAACAATGTCTTTTATTGTTGTCTACTTAGTTACTTCGTTTTTCTGTTCAGCTTTTACTTCAGCTAACAAGAAGTAATCAACTACAACAACAGAAGAATATTTTCCTAGCGTTTTATTGGCTTAAAACCACTTAAGACAAAGATTGTCAAAAACCTACTTTTGCAGCCTCTGAATTATATGTTGTTGCGCTGATTGCGTGAGTGTCTGGGTTCTTTGAAAAACTGGTAGCATTGGGTAATGGTTTTTTGAGTGTGGGGAGGTGGCTGAATGAAATCAGTGCAGCTAGTGTGTAAAACAAACAAACAAAATTCCACCCCAAAACCGCACCTCAAAGCAAAACCCAAAAACCTATGTTGATAATGAGCTGTATTTCAACAGTTTTTGTTTCATGATGGGAGAAAAGAGAAAGTTCCTGACTCTGCAGATAGTGACCTAAGTCTTTGTGCAGTATGTGCAGGAATGGTTACGTTCACCTTCAGATGGAGTACTCTGACATCACATATGTCACAGTGTTATGCATGTAGGTAGTTCTGTAGATGGATTAGTAGTATCTGTGGAGATGATTGCTACATGTAGTAGTTTCGTTATTTCGGCTCATTTGCAGAGTGCCTTAATTCTTCATTGTAAAAAGGAAGTATAAAAAATAGGATGGTATCCATAAAAGCCCCAATTGAGTCACAGACCAAAAATCTGAATGGTAACCATCTCTTTTGGAACATTCTCTCTGAAGTGCAGTTTGTATAAATTTCATTGATGTTGGATTTCAGAGTGCAAGTGTGCTGTTCCCTCTGAAAATCAGGATCCTTAGGATGACTTGAGTATTCAGTCACTAATAAACCTTGCAGATTTATGGAGTCTGGCAAACTGATGGAAATCGAAACGTTAAGTAACCCACTCATTTTTGCAATTCCAATTTATTTTACTGAAAATGAAGATTAAAATCCCTTGCAGTGGAACAGTAGGGTTTGTAAATACCAGTGTATGGGAGTTAAAGTTAAAAAGTGTTAAATGTTTTCCACAAACTGATTGATATTTAAATAACTCTTCAGCTCTTACTGCTACTGAATCTGTTGAAGACGTATAGTAGAGTATGACTCTGAAAGTCTTAGTGATGTACTGCATGTGTTATCTGTTCTACAGGAAGCACAGAATTTGATGGCTCTCACTAATGTGGATACCCCCCTGAAAGGAGGTCTTAACACGCCCTTGCATGAAAGTGACTTTTCGGGAGTAACACCACAGAAACAGGTTGTTCAGACTCCAAATACTGTGCTTTCCACACCCTTCAGGTAAAGCGGGGTCTTTTTGTAGCACGTGCTTGTCTGGGCATGTATCTAGTGGAGGTGGGTAGAGGGTGCAATGTGTGAAATAGTAGGTTATGATTAGTTCTTCAAATTTTAACTCACTTTTATTTCAAGCCCTTGTTGTATAACTTTCTCCTTCTCTGTGTCTTTCACAAGCTCAGCCACATCATCTTCCTCTGTATTTGTACAGTGTACAGCTCACTGGAGTTTTGGTCCAAAATGAAGTCTTCTGTGGTCTGGAGCAATATAAATTATACTGAAGTAATGCAGGAGTATAAATAGTAAAAGCGAATGTAATTCTGTACGTGGATCCTAGCCTTTCCAAAGTATTGCCTCGGAGTCAAAGGTGTGGGAGGTCCCTTAGCCAAACCCACACTGAATTTTTGAAAAGCTGGAGTAAATATTTTATAAGCCATATATATCCAAAATAAAATATTTCTTATATTGCCAATCTAAACAGTATGGAATTGCTGGTTTAACTCTTACAGTGGGTCCTGAATAAATATCTATCCCACAAATGCCAAATACCATACAGCTAAAAAATATTACACTTGGTACATTTTGTCTGTCAATTTTTTCAACTTAGGTTCTGATTTTACTTGTATCATGCTAGTAGGAAAAGTGGAGAATGAAATAAAAAGGACCTTTATGGCAGCTTTTCAAAAGCAGCTTTATTTTGTTGTTTAAAAGCTGTGGGCAAAAGCCCTGCTTTTTTAATTGGATCTACATAAATGAATCCTTTTCTGGAGATCTATTGGCGTCCGAGCGGTGCAGAATGAATGTAGAGTTTGGCCGGGAGTGATCTGGCTGTTTGTTTGGGTTATTTTCTATCGGAAAAAAATGTAGAGACATTCTATTTTTGTTGTTTGTTTGGGGTTGTTTGTCATGTTTTTTTAGCTTCTGAAGTTCAGATTTGCGCATGTAAATAAGGTGCCTATGTATCAAGTTGGCTTGCTTGCAGAAATGCTATAACAGTGTGAAAATCCAAGACCTTGAGCAGAGAGGAGAAAAAATCCATTAAGCGGTTAAAAATAAAGGGAAGCCATAACTTTTTAAGGAGGCAGAATAGTGAAGCAGGGCCATCATTGTTTTATTTAGGCCAAAAAGACCAAGTATTTAAATTAACTACACCTTTTTTTCCTATGGTGGTATGAAATTTGTAGTATTTTGATGCCAGGTTTTTATGGAAGTTGTTGCCTTGCATAAAGTTTTTTGTTTCATTTTGTTTTTCACTTCTTAGTTGTAAGAATTTTCTTAAAACGCATTAAGTTGAAAATTGTAATAGGGTTTTAAACACTGCATGGAACTGAGATAACTGAAAAAAAACCCAAAACACTTACTTGGAAATCGTTTCTTCTGGAAAGTCAACATAAAACTTTTTCTACTAGTGTAACCAACAAAGTAAATATATGCTATGAAACATTCATTTAAAAACATTAAAATTCATTTTGCTGTTTCTTGTGGGTGTCGTCCTGCAAATGTTATTGCTTGTATTTGTTATACTAAATGAGAATTCATAAAAATGGGCAAACAACTTCAAGCAAGGGGAAAGTATCACTTGCCTCTCACAGACATACCCAGTAAATAAGGCACTGTTGTATCCCTTAAAAGAAGACCAGCAGTGTGTGTCAGGACATATATAAATTTGTGTTTGTCCACCATTATGGCATTTGGTACAGAATTACAGTGACTAGGAGTAGACATCATGTATTAAATCATCTTGTCCAGTCTGTCTCTGCTATGGTTATTCTCTACAACATGCATACATTGCTGTTGGAAAATATTCACTTAATTGTAGATAAGTATCATAATGTAGGCTTTTCTGTAAAAGTTTTCCCCTTCCTGAGCTTGTTTTCTTTGAGGCACTTAACGATGTCTTACCAGTTTATTATTATTATTATCATCACCACTATGTGAAACTTCATTATAAGTTGGCAGCAGAAAACTTGTGACTACATGCAAGACAATGTCTGCACGCCTTTCATGTAGTAGGTTATTGGGGTAGAGAACAGTATTTTTTCCCAGTCTAGAGGAAAAGCAACTGAGGCCCACAAAATCTTAAAACTTAATCCATCTTGGCTAACCTTAGGTGCTTAAAAGTAATTATTGTAATGTAATTACTCCTTCAGCAATCAGTGAAAGCAAAGAGGCACCTTCAGTGTGACTCATTCAATTCTAAGATGGGACAGCTGTTAAGCCACATGAATTCGGAATGAATGACTTGCCACAGGTGGTAGGGAAATCAGATCTTGCAATTAAATCCTGATTAACGTATCCCAGAATAGTGCCTGGTGACTAGATAATATCTTCTCGCAAAAGTAACAGTGGGAGTTTGTGTTGATGTAGTTCCTGAAACTTCTCTCAGTATAATGATGTGCCTGGATTTCAGCTTGACAGGTACTTGGTTACACCTTGCCAGGTTTAAACAGTTTATTTTTTGGATTATTCTAATTGCGTATTATGGTTTCACTGCCTCCCAAGAGAAGAATCTAGGTTGCATTTATTATCAGCATTTACATAACTTTTTGCAGCATTCAGATTTTTGCAAGTAGAGTTCTTTGGGGAAAAAAATAAATTAATTTATCTATACTTTCTCTAGAACACCTTCTCACGGACCTGAAGGCTTAACTCCTCGTGGAGGACTAACTCCTAAACCTGTGGTTGGTACAACTCCTGGTAGAACTCCACTGCGTGATAAATTGAACATCAACCCGGAAGAGGGAATGGCAGATTACAGTGACCCATCTTATGCAAAACAAATGGTAAGAGGTACTTAAGAAGTAGAAACCAGTGCTCTTTTAATTGTCAGGATTTTTAATTCTCATCTCCTGAACAGAATTTTACTTTATAGCAGGTGTTATTTCTACTACTTGTCTCCAGGTCCAAACTCATCACCTGATAAAATGAAATCTTTATTTGAAAGAAAAGAAATCTTGCCACTTTTAAGAGCTTTCGGTGTGCTCAGTAAAAGCACTCTAAAGCTATTTGTCAAAGAACACATAGTTAAGTTACAGTCCTACTTGTGTCTTTGAAGCTGAGGAGGAAATATATCTCAAGGAAAGATTCATTTTTCTTGCAGTCCTACGCAGTCCTCAAATCCTTCATCATCTTGGCTTCGCGATTTACCTACAGCACCTTTTCATCAGTCTGTCCTGTTGACAACACTGAGCTAAAGGAGTTTAATTTTTGCCATTAGGAGCACTTAGTTTTGAGATGTCCAGTAATCTGAGTCCCATTCAGATTCTTTCATCGCCTTTGACAACAGATGTTTCCATTCTTGGAGATGGAGCCAGATGTACCCTGGCAATTAAACATGGTATAAAAGGGCATATAATTAATAGGTAACACCTTGGGAACTCCTTTTATGTGGCTGATTCTGCAGCCTTAAATGTGACTTTGGATATCTCCCACCAGACCTGTTGACATTTATCTTTTTGGGCTAGCTAAGGATATCCACTTCAAGTTTTTTGGCATGTTCTTCTTGCAAAAATGACTCTTCAAGTTCAGAATTTCAGGTTTCCTCTTAGCTTGAAAGACAGGGTTTATTTGATGTCCTTATACTTACTTTGGTTCTGTCTTAGCCTTTTTAATAGAAAAAAGGCTTTTTGCTGCTAGAAGGAAAACTGAGGCTTCAGTTTCCTGCTGGACTCGACTAGTTTCCAGATCTGGTGCCGTTTGTCTCATTTTTGTACTGTGCCACAATCCCCAGATTTGTGAGCAACTGCAAGGAAAAAAGTTCCAGTTAGGCTTGCAAATACCCCTGTGTCCATCATCGGTGTGGACACACTTTCACATATTTTCAGTTTCTTGAAAGGCGTTAATGTGAATCTGCTGTTGTACTGAAGCTACTGGGAGGTGGAAGTGCCATGCTGTTGTTTTACTTGAGCATTTCAGCCTGTTTGAAGATTTCATTAGCTATCTTTATGAAAGCTGTGTGTTTGGTTTTCAGCATCAGAGAGTTTCTGTGCTTAATAGTCCATAAACTCTGGGGTGGTGGTCTGTAGGCTGGCCTGGATTAGTAACACGTTCCTTGTGTCAGACTTCAGAGATTTTCTTTCTGTTGACTGTAGCAGACTAAGATTGCCAGATGATATTAGTTGTGTATTGTTATGTCTTTTAATGGGGATGAATAGAATCTGATCCCATCAGAAGCATTATATCTTAGTGTTATTTCAACAGGAGAGAGAGTCCCGTGAACACCTGCGCCTCGGACTCATGGCCCTTCCTGCTCCAAAGAATGACTTTGAGATTGTTTTACCTGAAAACGCAGAAAAAGAACTTGAGGAACATGAAGTAGATGAAACCTTTGTAGAAGATACTGCTGATATAGATGCCCGCAAGCAGGTAGGTGTGATAGTGCCTTTTGTTTAAAATAAAATATTTCCTTGTGTGGTTCCCATAGTTTCATATATGTTAGGTGGAAGTGGCATAGCTTCTACAGAATAACAAAGTAAAATGTACCTTTTTTCTGTGCTCCCATCAGAGTATACGCACACAGAGGCTAAATCAGTTTTTCCCTCTGAATCCTTTTCTTAATTCATTAATGTTGCGTATAGCACGTCATTTTCTACGATGAAGTCTCTAAGAGTGTGTATGTCCTGCCTTCTGCATTTGTCTCCCAGAAGCTAAAAAATATAATGAAAAACATTTTTCTGCAGAAACACATGCGTGATTTTAAACACGTTAGAATTGTGCTTTTTTTTTTTTCTTTTTAAGGTTATTCTCTCTAGGTTAAAAGTTACTGTTTGTGAAATACAAGGCAGGTATATAAAAACTCAGACAGGCTGGTAGCACACAGACAGGAGTTTGCCATGCAGTGAATTGATCCCTGCTGCATGATTTGTACCACAGGATTACCCAGACAGCCAAGCTGTGAATGGATCCCTGTTCTTTTGGTTTGGTTTGGTTTGTTTCTGAATCAAGGAAGGCTGGGTAAAGTGCTTGCTTAAATTCTGCTGGCTAAATAGCTGTACTAGCCAGTAGTTAGACACTTTAAATTTTTCCGTTTATAAGAACAGCTTCTTTTCCATTTATTGCTTATCCTAATTGTTGTGATGCAAATCTGGTTTTGCTATATATCTTCAAATAAATGGGGTTTTTTTGTGTTCAGAGGGGTTTTTGCCAATGACTGTGCTTTGACAGGTGAACAAAATATTAGAAAAAAATACTGTGGTCTGATATCTTCTGATGTGATTAGCATTTCACAGAATTTGATTCTTAGTGTGTCCTGTTTAGGGAGGAACATATTATGTACATATATATGCATGTCTCATGTATACACACACAGTAATAAAAATTCTGCATAATTACAGATAATTTATATGTGTAGAATAGATAAAAGAATTTGAGTTGTAATATCATACAAGAGAATAGCATCCTGCCTTCCAAATGAAGGCATGACATGTCTTGGATTAGAACATGGAAGATCTTGGTCATCATTTATGAAGTTTGAGACAACACTGCCTTTTCACATTATTTATTGCCTGAAAGTGGAATATTGGGAGAAATCTCACGTTTTTACACTTTCACAAGTATTGTTTTAGTGAAGTAGTTACTTTTATGTCATAGAAGAGGACAAATGGGGGTCCTGGCTGCAGATTTAAGTCTTTCTTTTCCTGGTGGGTTTCCTGTCTAGAGGGTTAGAGCAGATGTCAAACTTGATGTGGAGAAACTTGTAAAGAGCGAAGTCTGCCAGGGTTGAGGTTGAAGGAGAATTTGATTGCTGGAAATAACTTTTTAGAATATTTCTCGGAGTTAGTCTGCTGTGCTCTTCCCGTTTACTTTAGAGGGAGTAAGTTATGATGCCATCATGTAGAGAGTGACCTGCTATTTGGCTCTGGCTTCATAACATGAAGTCTTTGTACATTAAGGGGTCTTTGCTGCAGTAATCATTCAATTTTTACATCACATACATATGTAGAAAACATCTGATTGTATTACAGTAGTTGGAGTAACACTTAGCTTGTTTGTCTAGGCTCTCCGAGAGGCAGAACGTGCAAAGGAACTGAAAAGAATGCACAAAGCTGTTCAGAAGAATCTACCACGGCCCTCAGAAGTAAGTGGAAACAAAATCTGCTTTTAAGGGGAGAATAAATAGAAATTAAGGTTTTAGCGATTATAGGGGGAAATACAGTCCAGGTAGATCATGAGAGAATGAAATCTTTATTTAAGTATGCCGATTTCAGTGTTCTGGGAAACTTTCACAGCAAAATTGTCATGAGGAGTTTCATATGCAGAACTGAAAGCACAATGAGGTGTTTGGGGTACTGTATGTGTGTCACCCTGCAGGGGATTTTGGCACCTGTTCTGCATGGTTTAGCTGATATATAAATTCATATTCAGGTGGAGGCATATGAATTTAAGGTGATCTTTGGTGTATATGATGTTGATGAACTTTTTTTTATTCCTGGGCAGGTTAATGAAACAATACTGAGACCCTTAAATGTGGAACCACCTCTAACCGATCTGCAGAAAAGTGAAGAGCTAATAAAGAAAGAGATGATTACTATGCTTCATTTTGATCTTTTACACCACCCATTTGGAGAACAGCCTAGTGGTAAGAAGGGGAAAGGCCCAGGATTTGGAAGCAACAATGCAGAACATATGGCTTACTTGGAGCAAAATCCTTATGAGAAGTTCTCCAAAGAGGATCTCAAGAAGGTGAGAATTGTATGGCCTAATTACCAGTGACCTAATGTCTCCTTATGTCATGGTCCTGTAATATTGCAAAAAAAAAAAAAAAAAAAAAAAAAAAGGATAAAAAAAAAATGGATTCAAGCCTGCACAGAATTTAGTTGGGAGATGTCCAGAGGATTGTATGAAGAGCTATAAGGATAATATAAGTGCACAGTCTCTCTTCTGTGAGCTAATGTTTATCTAGGCAGAATGATGAGGATGCTGTATTTGTCCAGAGACATTATCTTTTAGATACGATTTAGAATGTGTTGTAGGTAGGAGCTACAGTACCCCAACAGTTACCAAATTCTGCTTTGCTGTTTCTGGAAATTGATGTTAAGTCATTGAGACTTTAATTAGGTCTGATATCCACTTTCTGCTGCCTGTGTGGTTTGTTAATCCATAATTAACTAAGCTTTTTTTTTTTTTTCCATAGTAGTGCAGACTAAATATGACAGTGGTAGCCAGCTAATAACAGCAAATCAAGTTGTTTAATTATGCTTGTCAAGCTTGATCCAAAAGAGCTGTGCTACTGCAGACCCTGCTGGGTTATGGCAACTGATCTTAAAGCATACCTGGTTAAAAAGTGCTGAATAGGCAGAATAGGTTGTTGCTGGATGAAATGCGTAGGCTGGCTGGGCACTCTGTCCTGTTTTGTATTGTAATCCCAAATTAAATAGCAGTCCTGTACCAAGGGTTCCGGTTTGGGTGGTTCATTTATTTAAGCAGCTACAGATGTTGCCTTTTGTTGCCAAATGACAGACAGACAGTTCAGACGCATAGCGCTGAGGTTAGCTCTTTCAAAGAGTTTCACCTGTGAAGTTGTGCCAGTAACCTTTGACCGAATGCTTACAGGAAAAAAAATGAGTGAAAAGGACAAAATCATGTGCCACTAAGTCATGTGTTTTGTGCAGATTCCTGCTGTCCGAGGCTTGCATTCTGACAATAGCCGTGGTATCTCTACACCTAAATCCCGTATTACTTTAAAGTGACTTTAAAGATACACAAGCAGATTTTAAATCCGTCTCCTTGACTATATCTGACCAATGAATCAAGAGCCTAAAATGAGAAACACTGAACAGGATGTACTTCCAATTTGCTGTTAAATGAAAAATTATACTTGAAGATTTCTGAGCAGGTGAAGTTAAAGATGGAAAATACAGTTAGATCATGAATTTCACTGCCCCGCCAGTGTCAGATTGTTCCCTTAGGAACACTCTCTGAGTGCTTTCTCTGGTTGTTTTGAAGTACAACAAGAATTGGGTTTTCTATCACTTCCCTTAGAGGCTATTACACAGTCCAGTAGTTTTTGTCTGGAAACTTTCTTTAGAGTCCTTGGAAATTTTTTTTCTAACTGATAGGCAGAAGTTTTTTGTGTCCTTCCTCCTGCTTGCTCTCTAACATTCTGTGTAATATTCCTTCGTTGTCTAAAATCAAATTCAAACCAGGAAGTTTCCATATCTCTGCGCTCTCATCTGGGGCTTGTTTATTTTGCTTTATTTCTTCACTTGTTTTTAGAACATCTTCCTACTAAAATCCCTTTATAGAATACTCCTTTCTTTTCCTGATGTGTAGTGCTCTTTTGGGAAGGATTAGCAGTGGTGCTAAGCACAGTATGCTGAGCTCTTAAAGCTAGGGAACTGTTTTGGTGCCACAACTAAATAACCTTAAGTAGTTCATCACAGTGTACAAATAGAGGCTAATTGAAAGTGAACCTTCATAAGATTTAGCTGTGTTAGGTGTGGTTAGAGTACTCCTATTTTATCTGTCATGACCATGGAGGACAAATAATTATAGGTGGAATCATCTCATCTAGTGATACCTGAATTACTTCCTGGGCAATATGCTTTTATAAAACATATGTCTGCTTGTAGTGAGATACCTAGGGAAATTTGTGGTGCACATATAAATCCTGTTGAAGGGGAAAACATGTACTTACAACCACTGAAGTCCAGCTCGGCAAAGACATTTTAGTTTTTTATTTTCAAATATAGTTGGAAGGACCTGGGTACCTATGTAGTTTTGTGGGCCAGGGTAGTAAGAGTTGTGAGAACAACGTGAATCTTTTCACTTCACTGTAAGTTACTTTGTAAACTAAACTGAAAGCAGCAGAATGCTCATATCTTGCTAGTAGTTCTCTGACAACAGAATGTGTGTTAGTTGAAGTCAGAGTAGTATTTCCTGCAATGGAGCTTATACAGCTCACCCGTTAATATTTAGAGTTGACTTTCCAGGTTGTGTGGAGAAGGGCAAGCAAAAGGAAATGAAAAGTGATTTTTGTTTCATAGAACAGCTGCTTCTGTCTGTACAGTTAGTTCTCCCTCCCCTCAAGGTTCTTGCTTTTATCTCTTCTGCAGCAAGATGAAATATCTAGCTGTGCCACAGCTTTCGTTAGCTACAGCAGAGTGATGTCAAGTTTGGCCAAATTATATAAAATGAGGGATAGTTGCGCTGTGAATAGCCTTCTAGCCTGGGTTTCATTTATAATCCACAGCATCTGTGTTAGATTTCATAGTTAGCTTGACCTGATGGTGTGCTTTTAGTATGAAAAGAGAAACTGCCCCCATGAATTGCACACTGAAGGATTGAAAACAAGACGAATTTTCTTGTATCCTGTGTATTGTAACTGCAATCTATTTCTTATCATTTCCAACAGGCACAGGATCTGCTGGCGCAAGAGATGGAAGTGGTAAAGCAAGGAATGGGGCATGGAGAGCTCTCAAGTGAAGCTTATAACCAGGTGTGGGAAGAATGTTACAGCCAAGTGTTATACCTGCCTGGACAGAGCCGCTACACAAGAGCTAACTTGGCCAGCAAAAAAGACAGGATAGAGTCACTTGAAAAGAGGCTTGAGGTCAGTGTTGCTTTTTTCTGCTTTTTATACCCACTTTTTTTTTTTTAAAGTTTCTCCCCATGTGTTTTGTTTCTTTTTTTCCTGTGTAAGAGTTACAGATTACTTTATAAATCATTCAGATCTTTTGGTGGGATTCCTTTGAAGAAGTTGTTGAAGAATTTTCCTAGGGAGTTCATAGGTATTCTTGAGGTGTTTAAATCGCCTTCTCTCATGCTCCTCCTTTTCTTAAAATATCCCTAGAGTATTCCCCCACACAGTTTTTCTTTGCACTATTAGCTGTAAGACTGCTCGTCTCACCCACTTTATTCTCAACTGGAGAGTAGGTCAGGTGCTGCTCTCTCTTAACTCCATAGGGATTTTTTTCTGTTTTCTTCATCTCCGCTATTAGCGGATCAGATACCTGATCTTACTAGTTTTGTGCTTTGTCCCTGACAGTGGCCAGTATGAGATACTTCAGAGAAAGATGCTTAAAAACAACATCTCTGTCCCAAAACTCCTCTCAAGTTCTCTTTCAAACTTAAGGTTTGGTTTCTGATTGACATACGTGAAGGTACAGATAGCCATGAATTCTTAACAGGCTGGCATCCTCTGACAATTACAGCGATTCCCTCCAAAAAAAGAGATGAATGGGTGTTTGTGACTCTATCAGGAAATACCGCATGCAGTTTGAGTGCTATGGTAGGGCACCGGTACTAAGGGGCAAACAACTGAAACTACATCTCTTTCTGCTGAGTTGTGGAGTACAGCATTCTCCAGCGTCAACGTGCTTTTGTCAGTTTATTCAAAATGCAACAGTCACAGGCCTTAATGAGGCATTAAGATTTGGTAGAATGTCCTGGGATGGAGGGAGTTGTGTGTGGAGAGGAAGTCGTTTTGAGGTATGGTGCACGAAGTAGAAGAAAGCGGTTCAGACCCTTTGACACTGATTTCCCTTGCCCTGTCCCCTCTCTAGAGTTTCAACCAAACGCTCCACACAAAATGCAAAAATATACAGCTTTCATGGTAAAAAGTAAGCTGGTTTTAAATGGTTTCTTCCCACAGAACACGTGTTTGTTCAAACTTGCAGTAAGTCGTTAACTGTTTTCCAAAATACCATTTTAGCTGAAAAGTCTCTAAATTATGCAGGCGTGAGATTATTTTTTTCCATGGTAAAAGGAAACTTCTTGTTGAAGTTCTTCTGTGTTTAACATCAACATAACTACTGTTGTTAGAAGTAAACCTCCTCAAACAGCTGCTACCACAGAATAACATGAGAGGCCAGAAAGGCTGAATTTTTGCTTGATTCATACACGTGAATGTGTGTTCTGTAAAGTCTGACGGTCAAGAATGTCGTCCAGGTATAGACTCCAGAGTTGTTAGTCAACCAGTCGGGCCAGGAGCAGTTCACCTGCACGTAGCCCAGTAGCCGAGCGGTTTAGCATTAATACCAGAGCGCTTGTCGTGCAGCTGCTCACCCAGCAGAGAGCACCATTGCCCTGCCCAACGCTGCGCGCTGGTTGACTCTCTCCCGCGTGCTCTGCTCTACTCTTACTTTCACCAAAAAAAAACCCCCACCCCAGTATCTGAGCATAGCAGCAGCCAGCTTGCATGGCAGCAGGGGCTGTGCTGGCATCCCACCAGCAATCTGAGGGCTGTACCTGATTTGGGTACAAATGCTTTTGAAATTTAAATGTCTTACGCCCAAAAGCTACGTTAGAAGTGCGTTATTAAAGTTGCAAAGTCAAACAGTCAAAGTTAGGAATGCACAAACAGCCTTATACTGGCAGCCTTCATTTGCCTATGCATATGCGTTATGAGACGGTCTTTAATTTCATGATTACAGCCTAGTTTTTCCACAGACTCATTTACTGCACAGGGTGGATGGTACTTGCTTAATGAGTAGCTGTTGAATATTTTGTTTTCTCTTTATTGTTCAGCGTGTGGCCCTGTGCCTTTAAGCTGCGCACTATTTCTGCAGTCTGTATTGGTTACTTCTGTGTGGGCTTTCTTGTGCTGTTGATTTCTGTTCATCTCCTCCCAAAATTGAACGAGTAGTTGGTGGTGGGATGCTTATTAAGGATATTGAAGGGAAGAAAGTAAGGTCAAGTCATCCATTCGTCAAACTCCTGTTGCATTTCTTCGTTCTGTAAGTGCTGATTGCTCTGTAGTCACGAGACAGTCGCCCAGGAAGCAACATACAAATCAGAGGTCTTGCCAAGAAAAAAAAATTCATTTGCTACCATAATTGCATGGGACTTCACGGAAGACAGTTAACAAAACTCAGTTAGCTGTGGCTGCAATCAGTCACTGTGATCGTGGCACTCCATGTCTTGCTTACGTAGCTGCATCTCTGCAGATTAGCTGGGAGGCTGGAGTGCTGCTCGACACGGCTAATTGTTTGGTGGGCTTTGAGGAAAATGAGAGAGTGAGCTGGTGTATGTGTGCAAAATATCATACACCCCAATTCCATCATGCACCCAGGGCTGGCAGGGCTTGCTGTGCCCCACAGCTGCAGGCACAGTGAAAATACTGCGCTGCCTTTCACAACTGGCTGTTTGGTGAGTGCAGGTGGACTCTGCAAAGTTAAATTTGAGCTGAAAATCTCTCCCAAGTGTGTGCAAAATACAGTTCAGTGCAGCTTTGTTGCCTGACCTATTTAAAAGGCCCTTCCTAAAAGCAAGATATACATATGCAGTTTTCTAACTATAGGTCACCAGCTGAATCAGTTTTAAAATAATAAATAAAAAGCATGGCAGTTTAATGAACGAATGAATATACAATGAAGAAAGCACACCAATTTTATTTTTTTTTTCCTAACCCATTCTCAGCAATGTCAAAACCCACCTTCATTTTAATGTTTTCCCAAGGAAAATTGTCTGCAAGCAATATCAGTTGAAATAGATATTTTAATGGGAAGTATCAGCCAACTTTAATGAAAAGCAGGGATATTAGCTCAGCTTTCGGTACCCCAAGATACTTGCTTGTACTCTTAACTTCCTTTGAGAGAAGAGTAGAAACTGTAAAATAGAGTTTGCCAGCAGCAGAAACAGACGTTGGTCAGCTTTTGGGGCTGCTTCTTCCCCTCCGTATTTCACTGAGATCATTAGGGAAAAAAGCGTGAGCGTTTCATGATAGTGGCTGGAGGCAGCTGCACATCGGGTAGTCACTGTCTAATACTTCCACGTGGGACTGCTAACACCCTGCAGATCCTGTGCAAAAAAGCAGCTATTTCTAGTCCTGTCTTCATTGCTCGGAGATCACTGGGTGGATTGATGGCGTGGACAAACCGTCGTCTTTCTCTAATTGGCCTGTTTTCACTGCCTGAGTGATTTAGTGGTGGCAGCCTTGTATATGTTGACATGACATTTATCTTTCTGGAATTGATGGTGATATCACAAACAGATTTGTGCTGTTATTGATGAACTTGAGGAGGCAAAGTGGAGCAGTTGTGGAGAGCTTCTGTTTGGCTAGATATCCTGTCCAAGCAGCAGCAGTGGCAATGCACAACTCGGCAATAGTTTTAATACTGGAATGTACTGCTATGTATTAGTAGTACTTTTCACTTCTTTATTTTGAGGGTTTGGGACTTCTTGAATGTGTTACTTAACGTAGCGTAGGAGCGTTAAAAGATTAGTCTGTGAACTTTTTTTTGCATTACAGATGGGGAGTTTCAGGTCGATGCAAGTGAATCCCTGTGACCTCACTCTGTGTCTCTGGTACAGCTTAAATTTGCTTGAAACCTGGCGGGATTTTCTGAGCTTTCCAGTAGCTTCTGGAAGTCTAGCATATTTGTTCAAGGCTAGGCTACGTTGCAGAACTAGGCTTTTCAAAAATGGGACTTTTCTGATGCTCACAGTTGCATTTAGTAACTGCTTCAGTTCTCTGCAACAGCTTGTATTCCCTTCTCTTCCAAGCAATACATTTATAAAGAAAAGCTTTCCTACCTAAGCTGTATGTTAAACTAGGAACCTTATCAGATGAAAAGAGGTAGTAAAGGCATCTATTTAACAAGCCACTTGCTTCCTTTCGTAGTTTGTAACGTAGAAGCTTCCTGCCAGCCTTACTTTTCCTTTGAAGACAATTCATCATGTTTGCTTGCAGCATACAAATATTTTTATTCAAACTGTGGTCGTTAACGTCATCATTTCAGTTGATTGCTAAATTATAAGCACTATTGAAAGTCTACAGGGGAGGAAGCTCTAGTTACACTGTCTACACAAAGCATAGTAAATTATCTATTCTTTGCAATATCCAAGATACACCAAGATAGTAATTTACCAGACCAAATTGTCCATTTTTGCTTTTGATTGCAGCTCAAGTCCTCTAAATTAATTTACATTGAAAACTGGTTGCTTAGCTGGAGTTTTATGGGTTACGTGATAAGCTCTGCTGCAAGGTGTATTACTTACTAGTTTATTGGAAATTGTATTTTAATTTCTCTCTGTAGTTTATATGCTTCTAAAGCTTGCGATTCCTTTTGGATTTCTAGGTGTTCTCTTACTGAGAAAGAACCTGGAGAAAATAAGAGCATTTATAAGACTAGCAATAGAGAAATTACTCATAAAACTAAAATATGGTGGAATCCCTGAGTAGTCTGCTTTTATGGAGACATATATTCATTTGTACTACTGTGTTGCCTTTGTCACCGTCAAGCTGCTCAGAATCTCATAGAGCTGACTGTTTATGCAAGACCACTGTTGCAGTGTCTGATCTCTGCTTAACGTACAGTTGATCGTCAGAGTATGTGTATTTAGCGTAGCAATTTTGGAGGGTCTGTACTTCTCCTGGGAAACACAGATACCTGGCAGATCCCTTAGGAATTGTTTTTACCTGTGTGTGAAAACACTTTTCCCATTTACCACAATGGTTACCATGCAGTTTGTGCTGTAGCTAGGATGCTCTAACATTTTAGCTTGTGCCAAAAAGGGTCAGTGCTACTTATTTTTCTCCAGCTGCCCCCTGCCATTACTTCTGACCTTGTACCAGTGCTCTAGTAACTCTGTGGTGATCTGGGTCAGTTCACTGAGTTAGCAGAAAATTAATTATTTTTAGGTTAAGTAGCAGACCCATTTCCACAGTAGCCAGATATTAGATGAGCTTAGCTATAACACATCACATCTTTGCTTGCCGAATTTTGGGGTATTTGTGAGATCTACAATAAAGGTAACCCATAACCTATAACGAGGAAAGCAATAAATAAAGGGTTTTGTATTTCCAAGGATAACTTCTGTCTACAGTAAGAAAAAATGTGCCAGGGAAGATAAACAGATTTAGCCAGAAATCTTATGTTTTCTTTCTAGTGCAGGTGAGTATTTATTGCCTGCTTCTGAGCAAGTCCCATGAGTTCAGATTTGATACACCTTATTTTACCCTTCTAACTAAAACAAAGCTGCAATTGCCTTAGGCGCCCTTTGTTTCTGGTAGAGACCAAGGCACCCCTTGAGAGCAGCTTGGCCCATTTAAGAGCTGAATTTACCTCTCGAGTTTCCTGTTTTTCTCTTTTTATTACAGAGGCACCTAGAGCACCTCAGATCAGTGAAACAAAACTAGGTCTTAATGTCTCCCTTGATTTGTCTGTCACTAGAAAAGGAGTAATGTCTACCTTATGGGGCTCTGTAGTTCTGTTTGCGAAGCCCTTGTAGATCTGTGACTGAAAATCACTATCTAAAACTGCTAAATCTTTTTATTGTACTCGTACTACCTGGAAAGTAGTTGTCTTTTCCATTTACAGCTTCTTGAGTTGAGCTGGAGCTTTGTATCTTCGTGTGTTAGAAGTCCAGAAAAAAAAATTGTTTACGGTCCTTTAGGTGAATTAACTTACTGTGTCCCTGGTTTTTCCCACAAATTACATTTACAGTTACCAAAACCTTCATCACCATGAGCAGGAAGGAGGAAAGCAGATGTAGTTTTATTCAAATGTAACTAGTCAACTCTTAAAGCAATGACATTTCCCAAACTACCAGTTGAACAACTTTGGGAAACAGAACTAAACTTTTGCTGTTAAATACTACTTTTTCAGAGGAAAATGCTACTAGTTGATTTTATACCAGTTCTCTTACTATTAACTGACTTTGGGACGTTTAGAAGGAAGTAGATGAACACCAGAGGTTTCTTCGTATTCTTATTTCTGTGATCTTGCCTATGAGTCTGAAATTTGTCTTCAAATTGGACTGCTGTGCTAGCCTTTCTTCTAAGGTCATAAATGGTGGGGGGGCGGGGCTGGAGAGCTTTTCATATAGTAAAAAGTCTTTTTTCTGCTTGTCCTCAGTCCAGGGTGTGCCAAAATGTTGGAAATGAGCAATGAAAAAGTTATTTAAAAATAAGCTTAGACGGTATAGCAGTTACTTTTTGTTTGGCCAGTTGCTTTTGGTCTAGTGGGAGGTTTTTTTCCTCCATGTCTAAACCCATCGATTTCCTCTGTGGTGCTTGGTGAAATCAGGTTTCACATTTGGAAATGTAGTTCATAATGGGAATTTATGTGCTTAGAAATAAAGTTCAGCATTGACAAAGCTCTTCATTGCTAACGGCCCTTGCACAGCATCGCTGTTGAAAATTGTATTTGGACAGAGAAAAGTATAAATTGATGTGGTCTTTTGCTGAAAACTACCTCATCTGCAGACCTGCTGCTCTTTAAAGCCTGTCCTAATGTGAAGCAGTGTCAGAACCTGTGAATGTTGGGCGCGTGTGACTTCCTGCTCACAAAACAACTTGTTTTATTTATACTTGTGTTATAGTAGCTGCTGGATTAGAGTACTAGTGACCGCTGCAAGCTCATCATGGGGCTTCTGCTCTGTATTGAGAGGGAGCCAGGCTGGTTTTGCTAACTTGTTTATTGCGTGAGCTTCCACAAGATTGTTAGCCTCTTCTCTGGAAGAGACCAGTCCAAGAACTCTGGGTTTGCAATGAGAGTTTTTGACGGTAATTACACTGTGCTCTCTGCCGTATTATCTCGTCAGACACAGCAGTAAGGCATGTTTGCTTGCAGTTAATCAAAGCTTTTAGCCTGAGGTAGTTGTTGCTGTCTGTGATCTTACAGTAATTTTTTTTTTTTCCAGGGAGAGTTAGAGAGTTTTCAGAAAAGCTTAGTAAGATTATTTGTTCTTAAACTGTGCTCTTCTAGATGTGTTTCTACTTTGATATATGGGTTCACTGATAATACTGCTAGTCTTAAAAGCAATTCCCAAATAAAAATACTCAAAATGGGCTTTAATGTCATCATTGTAGATCAGCGGCAACTGCTAACTTCTCCAGTAACTTTCTGGGCTATTCTAGATCTAGATAGTTGGATGCTATGAACTTCTGTGGGAACACTTGCTCTTGATATATCCTATACTGTCTTTACTCAACAGTCCTACCAACTTGTGTTATGACATTTGAAGGCAAGTAATCATAATTTCGGAAACATAGTTCACATGGAGATTGCTCTTGGGTTATTAGTTTTGACTGTGAGTAGAGAGAATAGCCTTCTGCAGATATCAGTAAATCGTAATGATGCATGATCTACATAACAAAGTACAATATAGGAGTTTATGTTGAGGCTTCCCTGTTAAATTGGGGAAAGGTAACTTTATATTCCCATGCAAGCTTTGAACATTTGGTCTAGTTTCAGTTGCAAAGTTGCAGTTGCATACCAGCAGTGCCTTCATTTGAGGATAACCTATAACTGAATCTTTCAATGAAAAACTTTGATCCCAGTCAACTAGAATTACATCCTACTTTATCATCTCTTGGGAAGTTAAATACTCTGTCCCTTTCTGACTTTGCTGGTACCAATAAGCACCTTTTCTTAATAATTGTCCTACCTCCTCGTACGTTAAGTAAGTACCATCTTCAGTGTCACAGCAGTGCTAAAATTGTGTCAAGCCACGGAGTGGTTTCAGTTGATTAGCTGAGCTAGTGCTAGTGTTGATGTCAGTTTGATAGATTAAGTTCATATTGTTTTACACTGGAAATGCAATGTTTTGTTTGCTAGTAACCCCAAGCCTCGGTTTCCAGCAGAGATAACTGTTATCTTTTAATAACTCGTAAGTAAGAGACAAGCTCTACAGAGGGTTTTGCCTGGTTAAACAGTAGACAGATGAAACCATGTTTCAAGACAAAAAAATGAAGAATTCTGTCCAAGAGCATGGAAATATATTTTTAAATACAGCAATTAATGAATTTTTGTTTAAAAATGTGCTGTTGTAGAACGCACGAAACTTTTAAGGGCAGATCACCTAAACATGAACCTGAACAACTAGTGTTCGTTAGTTGTTGTTGACTCTGGGGTGGTTTGAAATGCTGGTGAGACCTGTTGGGTGTAACCTGGCGTGGAGCAGAAGGCTGTCATCTTAGTCTGCATTGTCTCGTTCCAACCGCTCTGACTGAGCCAAAATGAAGCAAGTTCACAAACCTTACTATTTAAATTTAGGTAATCCAGCTCCTGCCAGCAGAATTGAGTATGGGAGAGCCGCTTGTGGGTCTGAGGTGAGGAAGGAAGTTATAGTAGTGTTTGGAGTAGTCCTATATAGATTCCAAGAGTAACCAATTCAGCCAGCGTAGCTGAAGCTGGCAGAGGATTTCTCTGCACAAGCAAAGCAGCTTTATGATGATATGTTGATTCTCCAAGGTCACAGAACAAGTTGATTTACTTTTGACTGTGGATCTGGTAAGAACATGCAGCAGTTTTTCTTGTTTTCATGGTTTTTTTTTCCATCAGGCGTGATTAAGAAGATCAATTAGGAGACAAGAGAGCTTAATGCTGTTTAGGGATTACCAGAAGCTCCACATTTAACGGAAGGAAAACAAAACAGTCAGTACAGGGAAGAACAGCCCTTTGAACCAAGGAAGGGTGTCCTCAGTAGACTTAGTGAGATGAGGAATTGTGAAGAGGCACTTGAGCCCTTCCTTCCTCAGGGCCAGTTTTTCTTAAATCTTTCCCAGTGGATGTTTGCTCTCATGAGCAGTGTTTCCCTGTTCTGTGTTGTCCTTAGTTAAACCTTACAACTAACCTCCTATCTAAAATTTCCTTGCCAAATTTAAATCCTTCTTCCTTTCTGAGTGGACAGACTAATTTTTCACAGTGATCTTTGGGATATTTAAAACATGCTGTTGTCTCTTTCTTCATTTTCTCTATTTTTGTTAGATGGAGGAAAAAACCAAACAAAAATACACCCTGTTTTTTCAGTCAGTCTGGCTTTTCTAGGTCATGTTTTATAAACCTCTGATTATGTCTGTTGCTCTGTTTCGGTTTCTCTTCTTTAGATTTCTAGTGTAGTATTGAAAACTGAACACAACTCCGCTAGGCATGAGGGAAGGCTTTTACGTAAGAGATTTGGGATGGAATGAGGCTCTCACACTTGCCCTAACATCATAGATCATTTTACCCCATGTCTGTACATGCTGTTCTCGTTTTGCTGTAGCTGGTACAAAAGTCAGCGGAACCAAAGCTGGCCAAGGAGCAGTACAAAATAAATAACTAAGTGGAGAAATCTTTCAAATGTCTTTACATTTTTTGCCTGGTTCAGAGGGGAAATGGTTGTCAGATTTTACTGAAATCTATTTCTTAGCTTTAAGCAAATAATGTAGACTACTGTTTAAACACACCTCTTCATAACTCCTTGGAATTTTTAGCTTGGTATCTGAGCCTTAAAATTTTACGAAGCTTGAACTAAAATTATATGCAGTTGTTGGCGTTAATGCAGCAGTCAGCAATTTTTAATAAATAGTATTTGTTACAAAAGCTGAGACCTCCTTTTGACCTTTTCCTAGTAGGTCCTAAAATCTTGTAGTTGGGAGGGAAGAGGAAAGGTGGTGAGTGTTCACATTGCTCTCTATAAGCAGAGAAGGAAGAAAGGGCTGTTATTTCTGGGTTTAGATACTTGGAAGGCTTTTTTTTGCCTCTTTTTTTTTTTTTTCCCTCTTTTCTTATTTTTCTTTTTAGTGAGGCCTATGATAATCCAAGATAGACAAGGAACTGGGTAGAAAAGCAAGAGCCGAACAGCAGTATACAACCTAAGGAGGTCTAGTAGTTAAAAATAAGAATCTACATCCACAACAACTCGGAAATATTAAGTCCGGTTCTCATTGTCTGAAAATTTCAAGAGTGCTTAAATGATCAGTATCTGGTACTATAATAAGCATTAGATTTGAACTGACTTTGTTTTTTCTTGGAGAAAAAAAAATGCTTTATTATATCTCATACATTAAAATACTACACACTTGGGGGTGGGATTGATCCACCTCACCTTAGGTAACGGTGTCTGAGCAAGCGGTCTGTGCTTCCATCTCAGTCAGTGAAGAGCACTTCAGCGGCGTGCTCGGCCTTGTTCTGAGCCCTGGATCAGGTGAGCCATGCCCTGGAGTTGCCAGTTTCTCTCCTGATTATGATAGGACCTTGTGTGACAAGCTCAGATGTTGATGTCTAAAGCCTGCTGAAGTGTGTAAAAGTGCGAGAGCAACCCAGTCCTACCACTTCTACTGCAGATACTTAGAGCATGCAGATAATTCAGGATTTCTGACCTCAGTGCCCTGATCCAGTCTCTTTTCTGTATGATGGAGATAGCGCTTATAACTGTATTTCATGCCCTTGGGTACTCAGTGTTTAACATTTTATTAGAAAATTAGGCTGTTGACAAATCTTCACTTGGGGTAACAGAATAGTGGAATTTTTCTAAATAGTCTTTTTTAACCTGTTCTAGAAAAGTAATGTTCTGACTGAAGTTTCATTTTACTCCAAGCTCCAGACTCGACGTTGTCTGTAATGCCGTGAAACAACATGGAACAATTGGTCGTTGTTACATTAGACCCCTGTCACAGGCAAAATTCTGTTTGCCTGTGCATCCATCTATTCCATGATCTCTAAATGTCAGGGGCTCTCAACGCAGGTTTTTCATCCAAGAAACAGTAATTGGAAAATAGTTCATTTACCGCACAGCTGTATTTGTTGTTGCAGTAATAGCATATTATTTACCAGTGAAGACATTTAAAGCTTTCATACTTTTCCATCAGAGAGTATCCTCACAAATCCCTAATCTATTTATTTAATTTTCTCTAGATTTATATAAATATTGAAAAAGAGGCGCCTTTCTGTATGCTTAAAGCACCTTGGGCATAGCTTAAGTCTACATTGCAAACAGAATCTGAAAAGCACAGCAGTCTGCATCTCTCTCCCCAGGAGCAAACTAGACAGCTCAGAAAGTCAAATTTCTCTTTCACTCAGCCATTAACAGTTTGCTCCCCTGACCATTCACTTTGTTTATCTCTGCGCCACCTACTAAAACTGTTTTAAATGAGTGAATAAATTGTTAAGGAGTGTAGGGCATTTTACAGAAACATGCAGCTGTATAATAGAGTGTACTTTATTAAAGTTAGATGGTTGAAAGGTTGATGAAATGCCCTGAGCAATTGCTTGGTGCGCAAGACACTGATGGCTGCACTAGTCCTCGTGGCTGGGGTTATCTGGCTGACTGTAGTAGACAGATCAGAAAGTAGTTCCTTCTCAATGGAGTGTAGTTTCATTGGTAAAAGACGGTGTCTTGGGTAATTGTAGAGTTCAAAGCAGTGAAAAGCTTTGAAGAGTAGATTTAGATTAGATTAGATATCAGGAAGAAATTCTTTACTGTGAGGGTGGGGAGACCCTGGCCCAGATTGCCCAGAGAAGCTGTGGCTCCCCCATCCCTGGAGGGGTTCAAGGCCAGGTTGGACAGGGCTTTGAGCAGCCTGGTCTGGTGGGAGGTGTCCCTGCACAGGGCAGGGGGGTTGGAACTAGATGATCTTTAAGGTCCCTTCCAACTCAAACCATTCTATGATTCATAGAATCATAGAATCTTCATGGTTGGAAAGGACCTTTGAGATCATCGAGTCCAACCATACACACAAAAAACCCCCCCAAACCCTACAATCTCTGCCACTAGAGTATGCCCTGAAGTGCCAAATCTAGACGTTTCTTCAATACCTCTGGGGATGGTGACTCAACCACCTCCCTGGGCAGGCTGTTCCAGTGCCTGACCACTCTTGCAGTAAAGTAATTCTTCCTAATACCTAATCTAAACCTCCCCTGCCACAACTTCAGACCATTGATTCTGCGATTCTCCTTTTTGGTTGATCAAATTCCTTTGTATATAAGAATGTTCACCAGCAAAGCTTTCATTTTTAAAGAAACAAGGCAAGGACAGGTGATTTAGCCACTGTGGTTACCAATTAGGTTTTTATATTTTAACACTTACACATTTTTCTTCATCTCCTGCACTAAAATATCTTTAACTGTGGCAAAAATGAAAATCTGAGAAGCCTGATACCTTTTTTTGTTGAGTTTGGCATCTTTCACACAATGCTTTCTGAAAAAAGGATGTTCTTTTATTTTATTTTTTTAAAGGAAGTAGCATTAAAAAAACCCAGCCAGGAACCTTATGTCCATATTTCGAGATGTGAAATGCCCACAGTTTTGCTCGGTGGTATAGTCCTCTCTTACTTGTTGGTTTGTGATTCAGTATCAGAGATTTCTTCGACGCCAGCTATCAGGCTTTAAAAATGCTGATGGCTATTTCATGCTTTTACTGCTCATTTAATTTTGCCCCACTGAATAAATGTATAAAAATATGCAAAGGCTTCTGTTACCTTTGCTATTTATAAGTATTATATAAATATTTATAACATGTTAACAGGAATATGCTTGTTTATTTGCGTTGTGTCCCAGTTGGCAGAATTTTGTCATTTGTATCACTTGTCCGTTTATGGATTATGTCTGGATTATGATTTTAGAGGACTGACCTGGACAACTTCAGAGAAACTAAGACTTCTAACTGCAGGGCACACCAGGTAGTGCTTACCGGAGTGATGCAGGAAGGAGAGCTTCATGTCTAACATGCCAATTGCTTTGTGGTTTTGATACCACGTTTTAATCTCATCACTGTCATATCTGTTGTGTGTGCTATTGGGTTGTAAATTGTGCCGTTTCGCTTCTGGCTTTTGCCATTGAGTTTAAGGAGCTGACTCGTCATGCTGTCTCAGTATTTGGCTGCTAGCTGGAGATGATCTTGCCTTCTTGCTGTGAGATCCATACGGGAAAAGCCCTGTGCTAAAGTAGTGTCACTTGAGAGGCCACAGAGGAGCTCCAGGTTTTTGGTATGGCATGGGAGGGAATAATGTTGCAATGTTATAGCAATGTAGTAAAGCTGAATGGGAGATCTCATAGATAGATAGATGAGATTACTTTATTTTAAGAAAAAAAACAAACCAAAATTCACTTATTTGCAATCTCGTACTCATATGTTTACAAACACTAAGACATATAATCATGGGAAGGTTTGGGTTGGAAGGGACCTTTAAAGATCATAGAATCATAGAATCGCTTAGGTTGGAAAGGACCTTTACGATAATCAAGTTCAACTGTCAGCCTAGCACTGCCAAGTCCACAACTAAACCATGTCCCTCAGCACCACGTTTACCCAGCTTTTAAATACCGCCAGGCGTGGTGACTCCACCACTTCCCCTGTTCCAATGCTTGACAACCCTTTCGGTGAAGAAATTTTTCCTAATATCCAATCTAAACCTCCCCTGGCACAACTTGAGGCCGTTTCCTCTTGTCCTATTGCTTGGTACTTGGGAGAAGAGACCAACCCCCACCTCGCTACCACCTCCTTTCAGGTAGTTGTAGAGAGCCCCATCCAACCTGACACTTAATTAAGTAATCTGCCCAGTGTTCAGCTACTGAGACACTTGAATCCAAGAGGTCTTTCTAGGATGCTTTATGATGATGACAGCAGGAATGGAGGGTCCACCATCCTTTGAGTTCTCATTGTGGCACCTGGGTTCTTCTCGGGATGGTGACCATAGGGTATTTTTGTTTGGTTTGGGGTTGGTTTTTTTTTATTTACTTATTTGCCTTTCATACCTTTTAGAAGCAGACAGTAGTTGGTGTCTCCATTCTGTCCCACCTCTCTTGAGTTATCAACATTTGGTCTTAGTCTTTTGTTCCCTGATATTGGATTTTCTTCTGTTTCCTGATATTCCTCCTTTGAGCTGTCCTGAGAAAGTTCGTGCAGATAGGTGGTAGGATTTAGTTGCCATTTTAATAGTCCTTCTGCTGTTCCTTGCAGTGCTTCCATGCCCCAACATTGCCATTCCTTTGCCAGTCAAACCAGTCTAAATGTTTTCATTACGGTTCTCTGCAACAGAGAGACAGATTCATAGCTGCCTTAAGGTTCCCGATTGCATCTTTACTTTATGGAATATGATTTAGATGAATCCGATTGGGATGGCCAGAAGGATTGAAAGATGTGGCTGTTTTTGCAGACTAAGAGTAGAATTTTGAAAAGGAGGAACATAATATCTTTATTTAGTTTTCCTTTAGTAAGGCAAAGAATGTCTCCTGTGTAAGTGGGATATGGTGTAGCAAGCTATCATGTGACTTGGCTGCTTGCTTAGCTCAGCAACAGCAACAATTCCTGTCTAAAAAGCTGTATTTATACAGTGTCATCACCCCTCTTCTAGCCTAGTGGACTTCACCCCTGGGAGAATGTATTCACATTGTAAAGGTTTTAATCCAGAAATGTAGGTTATTGTTAAATGTGCAGTATGATTTTTTTAATAGAAAGCAAAGAACTCAAAATCAACTACACATTTCCACAGATATATCTTTACTTTTTATTTTATTTTATTTGGTTTTTTTGACTTTCGATTTCCGCGTAAATAAAACAATTCTTGGGTTCCTTCTGACAGATAAACAGAGGTCACATGACAACTGAAGCAAAGAGGGCTGCCAAGATGGAGAAGAAGCTCAAGATCTTGCTTGGTGGTTATCAGTCTCGAGCAATGGGCCTCATCAAACAATTGAATGATTTGTGGGACCAGATTGAACAGGCACATCTAGAGCTACGTACTTTTGAGGAACTGAAGAAACATGAAGACGCTGCAATCCCACGGAGACTGGAGGTGAGATTCCTAAATGTAATTTGCCCTTAGATCAAATACAGGCACTTTGTGGAAAAGGTGATTGATTTTACAAAGGCTCTGAGTTTCACAGCCTGAGTTTGTATGAAGTGCTTAATGGTCTTTTTAAATTATACTTTTGGCTATTACCAGACTCTTCTGCCGTTCACTTCAATGTCAAAGATTCAGTGACACATTACAAGCTGGGACTAATCTACTAGCGTGTTCTTTAACTTTGTTTTTATTTTATTTCCTCATGTGGCTTATTTTATTAATCTTCAGCAATGCATGTCAGCAGAAGTTCCATATCTATCTTAATTTGGCTTGTTTTGGTTTTAATTACTGTTAGAATATAGGGTAGATCCAAAACTTGTGTAAAGCCAAAACTTGTGTAAAGCCTCCTGCTTTCTTAAAAGTCAGTGGACCAAATACCAGTATATACTACAGGAGATTGTCCTTTCTTTTCACACGTTGATTGTATTGCTCCCTGAAGCCATGTCATTGTTGTCAGACTTCCAAATGGCTGGAACATTTATAAATCAATACAATAGCACCATTTCAGTACTGGCTTTCAACGTGGCGCTCAGTTTCAGAAGCTGAGCAGTAGTTCTGTAATTATATTTTTGAGCCATCCTCAGAGTTAAGGCCTTTTGCCTGCAGTCCTGTTGCTGGCTAAAAACGTGTATGTGTGATCCTGGACCATTGTTCCTGAATAGCAACACTTGCCTTACTGGCCTCTAACTGGTTGGCATAGCTTTGAGGAGGAAGATATCTCTTTCTCTTAAGCAGACTTAACCGCAGCCCGGAACTAGCAGAAGCAGCTAACGCCACTGTTCTTAGTTTTAAGTATCTCCAGGATATTCTCTGCTTTATTCAGCTAACAAGGCAATCCCCAACGAAGACTCAGTCCTCAGCCTGAGCCAGTGTCAGGCTTGCTTTCCAAGAAATAAGTGCTCATCTGAGCACGATTCATCTTTTACTTTTTTTTTTTCTCCCGGAAGACAGGGTTCCATTGAGTCTCAAATCTTCTCAAGCACTTGCTATAAAAAAGATAAAATGTATCAGTTCTTAATACTGATTTTGTGAAGACAGCTTAGAGATGCTGATAGATGTGTTCACAAACCCAAAAGTGATTAATTGATTTAGTAAAAGTTAACAGTAAAAATGTATCAATTAGCTTGATAGCTACTAGTAGCACCTGGTTTTAGTAAATGGTACTTTACTTGGGGCTAATCCTCAGAATACATTTATTATTTTTTTTTTATTATTATTATTATTATTTATTTATATCTCTTCTGAAACAACGTAAGGAGATCAGATGAACTAGCAGCTGGCAGTTGTAGAACAAGGAGTAGTTCTTCGCGCACTGTGTAGTTAGTGCTTAGCAGAGGGCGGCCTGTGGAAGGCTTTGTTGCAGGATGCTGAGTTAATTAGGAAGGTTACACAAAAAAGGTTTTGAACAAACTCATGGAAGAAGAATCCATGGGTAACACTTAAATACAGTGCACTCCTTGTGGCAGATTTCCATTTTGAAATCTCTCCTTTTGAAGCATTTGATATTAACTGCTATCAAAAACAGGGGAAGATAACTTATATTTGAAGTAAGATAATGGTGGTTCTTGATACTCTACATCAGCTGCTCTGGTTTGCATTTATATTTAAAGTCAGTAATTTTAGCATAACTGTCTCAGTTCAGACCCCTTCCTCTGAAGGAAGTGAAATATAACTTTTGCTAAAGATACTCATGGGTGTGACTACTGGAAGAACTGACTGGTTGCTTAATTATGTTTTCCTTTCAGTGTCTGAAGGAAGATGTGCAGCGACAGCAGGAGAGAGAAAAGGAGCTCCAGCAGAGATTTGCTGACTTCATGTTGGATAAAGAGACTTTTCAAGCAAAGTATTAAAGCACAAAATTCCATTCGTCACCGATGTAACATTTTTAAAGTGTACAGATACTTCTCCAGCAGCTTTTGCCGTCAGGTGCAAAAATCAAGTGTAATCTGCTGTTCGCATCTTGTCAAATTTTGTTCTTCCTTTAATGGACTATTCCAATTGCTGTAGGTATGAATGGCTTTGTCTAGTATTAAAAACCAGATTGAAATGTTCAAAATTTTATTAAAAGGAAAAAAAAAATGTCACTCTGGTATGATTTTAGCCACGTCTTCATTTGCTGGGATTATCACATTATTCCTAGTGTTTTATCAGTCTTAAAACCTGTAAGATACATGCCTGCAAAATAACGTCTTTTGAATAAACCTGGAATGTTAAAAAATAATTAAGAAAGAAAATGCCTTTCTTTTAATTAAAATGGAATCCTCCCCTGTCCCAGGCCTCTCTTGTGTTTCTGGTAAATTGTCTTTCTTCCCTTCCCCTGCTGCTGTTTTTATTTTCCAAGACTGTGATTTGTAATAGGAAGGACCTGTGCAGGATAATTGTGATCCGTGTAGTACCATGTTCCTGATTCTTCTCTGTGCGTGTGTCTGAACACTCATTTGTATCAAGATATTCAGATGGTCATGCTGGCAGTACACATAACTTCACCATCCCGAAACACAGTAGGTTTAGGTTTTATAAAAGCACCCAGCATAGCCTAACTGTTCCCGTAGATTTCAACAGAAAATGTCCCCTTTTCTCAGAACTAATGCTTTTAAAATAATCTGTGCATAATGTGTGTTCCCTCCATCTGGTTGATGAAATTTTTCCTGCAGTTTGACTTTTATACAGTGGGCTGAAGGCCTCAGGTAACATCACAGCTCCCGAACCTTGTGGAAGATGGTCGCGGAGGCTGTGTCTTAACACAAGGATTGGAACTCAGTTGCTTGTTCTGTTCAGTTTTTAGAATTGTCCTTCACTCCATTCTGGCTCCGATCGACTGGCGTTCTCTAAGCACCTCCAGGTCCTGTTGCTCCTTGAGAGATGGCTAGTCAGGATGCTTTGTTGCCCAGAGCAGCCCTGGAGTGGGGTGGAGAAAAGCTCCCTATCTGCTCCTCCTCTGACCACATCTCAACAGGTTTTCATTTCCCTCACTACTTTGACTGTTCTTCTGAAGGATAAGGATGCCATTATCAAAAGGCGCGAAGGCATTTTTTTCCTATTCATTAAGATACTTTTTCAAATCTCATCCAGAATCTTTCTCTGAGTAGCGTTCAGTCAGACGACACTTGAGTTAAATGTTACTGTTTAAAATTTTATCAGCTATTCCCAGTGCTTCTAATATATGCATTTGCCAGAGTCAGGCATCCTGTTAGAGGATTACTTCCATGTTTTTATTTTTGTGTTTATCACTTCTTCAGGGATCTTATTTTCAACTTTTACATTTTGGGTGTTTTGAGCAGTTGTTTGTGGAAATGCACGGAGAAAAAGGCAAAAATGTGTATTGTTACCGGCACAGAATTCAGCAATTAAATACATCAAGTTGCATGCATCATGCAATTTTGCTTTAATACGTTTGAATTTAAGTAAGGACTTTGCTGTTCACAATTTTGCCATGTTATGGAACGTCACTTTGTTCAGGCCTTGGGAAGATGCCTTGGGGACGCTGTCAGGGTTGTGGTTGTGTAGCTGTTTAAGCGCCATCCATGGTGACCGATGGTAATCGGGTTTTTCAAAGGCAACCTGTCTGATTTCTGATCACTGGCGCGAGCAGTTTACACAGCCAGCCTTGGAATATCTTTCCCTTTACTCACCAGAACATCATTCTTCTGAAGTATTAATGCAATTATAGACTACATACTTCTAAAAATGTGTTAAATATTTAACTAAACCAGAGCACATCTGGAAAGCAGTATTAAGCATCAATCTTTTAGCATATGGGGTATTTTAGCTTGGATAGTTATACCCAAAAGGAAAAATCATATAAATGCATATCGTGACAGTTCTTGCGGTTGTGTGGTAGCTAAGAGATATTAACAGAAAACCCTTGTAGGTTTACCAATACCACAACTACAATTATTTCCTTTCTTTTTAGGGCTGCAGCAGAGCTGCTTTTGATGTTTCCTGTGTTTTTGACAGCGTCAGAGCTAGACAGGTATTCAAACATTCTGCTTTAGCAAATGTTTTCAATGGTAAATTCAGAGAGACTGATAAATCACAAAAGAGATTTTTCTTTCTTGAAATGCATATAATTAACCAATCGTTAATTGTGGCAGATACGCATTTGTTGCATGCAACATAGCAAATATGAATATTATATTTGAAAGGTATCCGCAGGAGGTTTGTTCAGTGTTTTCTCCAGTTCAGTTTGTTCACACAATGCTTAAGCAAGTTAACTGTTTTCCTTGTTTCTAGTCAGAGTTTTTGTTCTGAAGTTGTGGATGCCCCATCCCTAGAGGCGTTCAAGGCCAGGCTGGATGGGGCTTTGAGCAGCCTGGTCTAGTGGGAGGTGTCCCTGCCCATGGCAGGGGGGTTGGAACTAGATGATCTTTGAGGTCCCTTCCAACCCAAACCATTCTATGATTCTAAGTTTCTGCCCATCTCTACAATGAAACAAAACTAATGGAACAAAGTTTCTTGCCTTGTTGTACCCTGCTTTGGCTTTTTACCTGCCCTGAGCTGCCTAAGAAATCCTGCTGTGAGCCAGGGAGAAACATTTTCGGGTAGTCAAGGCCCTACTGTGCTTCTTGAGCTCAAAAAGAAGGCTTGGTGTCAGGCGCTGCTGAGGGTCCTAGGCGAGCCTTGCTGTTACTGGGACTCTAGCGACCAGAGGACAGAAAGTGCAAAGGTGATGTTAAGCTGTAGGGACTCAGAATCATAGAATAGGTTGGAGGGAACCTTAAAGATTATCTAGTTCCAGCCTCCTGCCATGGGCAAGGCCACCTCTCACTAGACCAGGTTGCTCAAAGCCCCATCCAGCTTGGCCTCTTCCCCATCTTGTCTTTATCCCAGGTAACTGCTCGTAGTGCTTTGGGCCTTTATTTTGCAGACACAAGATACTGACACAGGTGGGCCTACAGCACCACTCCTGCCTCCTCTTCCCAGAGGTAATTCAATGCTATGGGACAGGAACTTATCACTGGCAGATGCTTAAGATGTTGTCTGAGGTTGTTAGTCCTGGGTTTCATTCACAGCCTCAGTGCCCGCTCTAAGGCAGCCAGTCTTAGATCTGCTGAAATCGCCCTTAAAACGTCACGCTGTACGCTCTGTGCATGTGTTTGTGGGATCCAGAGGGGTGTGAGTGGAGCAGCGGAGCCTGGCTAGGACATAACCTAGATCAAGGAATTCTGGTGTGGTAGCTTAAATTGAAGTGCTTAGGAAATTTATTCAACCAAATTCAGATGTCAGTCCTTCCAACAGCAGGTGGTGATGGGCTTTCTGGATCCCTTTCTTGGGCTTAGGCCCAGTTTATGCCTCAAACAATGTTCCCTCAGTCTCTTTCCAAAATACTTTGTAATTGAATACAGATGTTTGGTGGACACAAGAGTGACCAGCACACCTTGACACTAAATTTTTATTTTAAACTTCTGAAGCCGACCACTAATTTGGTCCTTGTTTCCAAGAACAATAGTAAGTATAACCACAAACAGTGCAAACTAGTTAAGAGTTTACTGCAGTGGGTAAACCATAACCCGACTGAGTGACAGGTGGGATGGGGGTTAACACAACCCCCATGTGTGTGTTAACAATTATTTTGAGAATTATTTAACATTCTCCCTGAGAAACTCCTTCCTTTCCATTTCCATGCCAAGATATATCTGCAAATCTTTAAAGGCTTTCAGCTGATGATTTTCCTCCCTTCCTGGAATTGGACTTGGCGTTTGCATGTTGGATCAATCCCGTAGCTGGAGCCTGCTTCAAAGTCCGTGGAGTTGATAAGGCTGTCATTTACTTCAATTGAGTTGGATTCAGGTACCTGGGAAAGCTAAAAGGACAGCAGTGTTAAGTTGTAACAGCTGAGTGTCTCATCCATACCCGGCAGATAACAAAAATCAAGCCTGAGCTAGTTAAGGGGGAGACTTTTCTAAGGCACAGGAGGTTCCCTGTGAGAAATCCAACAGAGTTGGATCCAGCTCTCTGAAACGTGGCAAATTTCCAGAGAAATAAGCACTGTTTTAACATTGTAATTAGTCACTCCAGCCAGAAATGGCCAAGATACGCTGTAGTTCTCTGGCTTCCTTAAGCAGAGGTTTGTAATGCCAACAGAAGGAGCATCTTTGCCGGTTGCCGCTTGTTCTGTGTTTTCACCCTTGTTTGCTGGTGCAGGTGCTGGGGCAGCCACGTTTGGTTTAAAATGTGTTAATCCAGCTTGGTTGTCCAATCCCCTGTGCAGACATGAGTTGGGCCAACTTTCGAGGTAGGAAGTACAAGCGGAGGTGGAAGTGGAGCAGAATTGCCTCTGTCAGAGGCTGTCCCACTTCATTGTCTGCTTAAAGTGACTGTGAAACATCGTCTCCGAGGCAAGTAGCTAACAGGAGGCAGCTACCCGCAATTAGGCACTCTAACCGACTCAACTGGAGCTGAGCCCCTGATGATAAATGCTGGAGATTCATTGCTTTTTGAAAACATGGCCTGAACATAGATTTCTAAATAAAATACGTCAAAACCCATGTCTGAACTTTCTGTTTTGGCTGCAAACTAGCTAGCAGCATCTTAAAGTAGTGTGTGAACTTTGGCTTGCCTTCGATGTCCCAGGACAGTGATGCTGCTGGAGAAGATGACATGATTGTGGTCTGGACTTAATCTCCCTCACATTCATCTCAGGAATCCAGCTTGCAGTTATCTTCCATGCTGTGTGTTCAAAGCAACACCTGTCTTCCAAGCAGGATTTAAAAGTGAAGTATCAAATAGCATTTCCCCTGTTTTCTTAGTTGAGTGAAATGCATGTTGAAAAATAGCCAGATACTCATCTAAAAGTGAAGTGTCCTTATAACTGATTCCAGACTTGCACTTTCTGCCTTTCCAGGACTCCAGCGTGTACCTTTGCTTCCGAACAACAGAATACCTGGTTCTGTTGGTCTCGAAGACTTGCACTCCCATTAACTCACATGGGAGAGAGATCAGACCCCGATTCACAAAAGGACATGCTTAAAGTATACGTAAGCTAATCCATCCCGATGTCCCCACAGAAATACATAAAATTGTCCCATCGCTTCAAAAATTCAACATGGTCTCCAAGCGCTTTGTTGAATGAGGGCCTTGATGACTTTGAAGCAAAGGGGAGTAGCAGTGAGTAAAAAGAGGAGCTTCGCTTTTTGGTTGCGCACAGGCACTGCCATTCGGTAAGTCTCTCTTCCCTCCAGCTAGACTACGGCTCATTAATTTGCTGATGTATTTAAATGAGTTGGCCTAACCAATTCCTGCTGCTGCAGGCATAACTGTGACCTAGGCAGTAGGCGAAAAGGTAAAGGAGTGGGTACAAGCAGTGTTTCACAGCATCGCTTCTGCCGCCAGTATGATTACTCATAGTGGGTTTGATTGTTTGCCAGCTGTTGGCCGGTGTTTTCTGGGTTTTCTTTATAATTTATTGAGAGATGCCATAGCATCAGGGTTAGAAAAATCTCGCTTTCAAGTCAAAGTCAAAGGTTTTTCACATATCAGGCTAGATAGCGTCTGCCTCATTAGACCACTTTCAGGTTTCCAAGTTACAACCGTGGTTCTGACGTATTTGGATTCCTTAAAGATTCCTCAAAGGAAATGCAAGTACCTCTTTTAAGATCATTTATGTACATCGAAAGCATTTATGAATTGTGACGCGAGGAAACACAGACTATTTTATTATTTATTCAGTTCATATATCAGATCTTTTGCCAAGTACATGCTACAGGTAAATGCTTCATAGGATCAGACAAACGTGTGTGTTAGGTTCCCCTCTTCTCCTCCCAATCCTTCCCCTCTCCCAAAAAAAAGAAATGTGGGGTCTATTTTGTATAATTATCGTGCCAGTAGCATTTTAAAGTATGTTATGCAGCTTAGGTGAGATCGTGGCCCCAGTGAAACCAATGGGAGATTTGGCTTCAACTTCAATGAAGCTGAGATTTCCTTTCCTCTCCTCTCCTGTCTGTATTTGATGAACCTTTCTGTCAGGAAAAGAAAGAGATCCTCTTTGAAAAATAGTCATAGATGCTTAATAAAGCTGAATGAGCCAGCCAGGGTTACGTTTTTAGCTCCGTGGCCAGCAAAATCTATTCCAGAACTAATTCTGATTAAAAGGACTGAATCCACTGGTTGAACCTCAGACATAAAGGCACCCCTGAAGTAATTCAGCCGTATGATTATTTTAGAGAAAAAAAAAACAAACTAATTATTGCACTGATTTTTATAATATTTGGCCCTTGTGTAAAGCATTAATTTCAAAGCTGTCTCTTTCTTATCTATTAATGTTCATGAATCATCTTAGGGCTTGGGCAGGACCATCACTGTAGCTGGATCTTAAAAAAAGAGGGAGCTTACTGGCCACATTAATCTGCATGGCTGACCATAAAGTGACTGTAAATAGAAGTTACCTTGTTCCACCGATTGTGCATCCCCCCTTTTCCTTCTTAATTTGAACTCAACCAAATAAGTCTCTAGCACAGAACAGGTTTGCCCCTCCTTGGTCTGTGTGCTCCTACCAAAGCACTTTCCAAGGTTTGGGAAGAGGTAGGTTCTTCATTAGACCATATGGGTGGAGAACACAGATATTCATGAAGCCCTGAATTCTGAAACTAGAATCTCACCTCCCTTTTCCAGGTGGTCTATTCAAAGATATTCTCCCTTCAAACCATGCAGCTTCTGTGTCCTTAGCTCCTCCTGGCTACAAGAGCCACCTCAAAGACTTTAATTTCTCCTTTTCCTGGTGCTTTAGTTGAAAAGGGACAATGCCGGTCTTTTTACTTGTGAGTTTAGAGGAAAACAAGTCTAAATCTAGAAGCAGTAAGCCCTTTGGTGAAAGAGGTGGATACTAATGTCCCCCAGCTCTCAGATATTGATGGATCCCATCTGCTCAACCTGCTTACTTTTCATCAGTGTTGATGAGCTGAACATGGCTTAAATACCCTGACTGCACCATCACCTGCTGGCTTGGGAAATGGGAGAGGTGGGTTTGGCAGGTCTCAGCTCTGTGGGCTAAATCCCAAAGGTTATGCTTTATGGTGCATTTTTGTATGTCTAAATGCAACCTCGGGCTTTCTGTGGTGTTACAGAAACCTGCCTTGTTACCATGTAATGGCTCCATGGTTTTTCCTTTGGCCATGTGCACCTCTGACCAGCGTCCTAACAGGACTCACATGTGCACTGCTTGCAGCCTTGGCCAAGCTGAGTCCTACTACACCAACCTGTGTAGCAGTTAATGGAGAAGGGACACAGATTATTGGGAAAGCAGAAGGAAAGCCTCACCCTCCCTGGCTGTATCAGGGCTGAAGCACTCCCTTAGGGAGCCAGAGCAAAAATCTTGAAGATCCGATTTTAGGCAGAGCACAAACCATGCTTTTCTCCAAGCCAGGAAAGCCCCAACCCTGCATCTCTCAGAGCCTCTCTCCCTCGCCCCCGTGGGGTGTTTTCATGCCATGCGTCAAAAGGCTGGTCATTGCTTTAGAGGGCTCCGGATAGTTTCTGTCACTGTGCTAGTGGATGTGTGTCATTTCTGTATGACAAAGCGCCTTTCTGCAGGAGATGCCAAACCTTCAGCACTGTTAGGTATTTGAAGGTCCCAGACCTTCAGTGACCAAGATGCCTCTCACTTTTGCCAGTCCCAGAGACGGACCATCCAGCATCACTATGTTGCCTGGAAATTCCAGTGAAAGCAGCATTTTTTGGCTCTGGTCTCTAGATAGGAAAGTGGGAGTAGCTGAGCATCTTCTACCTCACAAAAGGATTGTAGAGAAAGGAAAGGAGGCTCAGGAATTACATCTTTCATGTTTGCTACAGCACATCCCATGGATTTTAGTCGGTCATTCTTAATAATGGCAGTGCTACCAAAGTCTAGGCAGAAAAAAAAAAAAGTGGTCCTTGAACCTACTCTCAAGAAAAAATATCCCACCTAATTCTAAATCACATTAAACTGAACTTAGTCATGGGGGCGAGGGTAGAGTAATGAATCCAATTTCCTAGCAGGTCCCAGAATGTATTGTTAGCAGCAAAACAACCCCTCCAGCACTGTATTTCACTTCCTTTTACTGCAAATGCCTTTTGGTTAACAGCAAGGATCTGTTTTAATTTTACAGTTACCCAGTGACCACAGGACGCAGATTGGGCATCACCAGAGAATGCACAAACGTCTGTCTGCCTTGCCTTGTTCCAGCAGTAATGAGGGATCGCAGGAGCGCAGCCAAGCCGACGCGGCCACGCAAGGGGCGGTTGTGACAGTAATTGGAAGAAACTGCTGAATCAGCCGGAACAACAAGGTTTCACAGCAAAAGCTTGAGCCAGGCAGAGATGTGTCTTAGAAATACCACGTAAGTACTTAGAAGTACCACGTAAAAGAAATACCACCAGAAATAATGATGGAGACTTGGCCAGGAGAGGTCAAGAGATGCCAGTTGGTTAGGAGGCACCTACCTACCTACTGGGAAGTCCTCTTCAGCAGAACAGCAGGTTACCACCCTTCGGTCTCGTAAGGGACAGATTTCTCTAAAGGGCTTCTTTGCCTTTGGATGCAGAGATACCGAGTGGTACCTCCAAAAGTCTTGAAGCATAAGAAAGAATGTAGGCATGGCCACTTAGGCTGTGCTCAACTCCAAAATGGGGGCTGGGTTATCCTGTACCTAGCCCTTCTGGGGACACTTTGGCTTGTGCAAATTGCAGTGGTGTTTAGACCAGAAGGAAGCCTCCAGCCTAGGCCAGTTCTGGACATGTTTGTGGCAAAGAAATGAGGAGGCCTGAGGACTGCAGAGAGCTTTTTGGGCCAAACTAGCTAAATTCTCTGCAAGTCCCACTTGCAAGCACGTAGGTCTTCCTGTTGATCTCACCCAATGTATTTGGGCTGTTTCTGGTGTCTTTGGGAACAGGAATCCAGCACTTCTGTCCTATTCATTTCAAGGAGAAGCAGACACCCAACCTGACTGGACATTGTTGAGAAGAGCCCTTGCCACAAAAGGAAAGTTGCCTTAGGAAACTGGCTGAAATAGTTCACAAGAATTTTAACTTTTTAGACAGAGAAATTTGATCTGCAGTGGCCTCACTGTCCAAGGCTGTATGACCAAAGCCAGGGAGAGTGCTTTAAGGAGGCTTCAACAGCTTTCTTCAGAGCTTGATGGTATTTGACGTCCAACCAGATCACATCAGTAACAGGTTGAGAAGGTAACCAGATGGGAAGAAAGCAGGTGCCACAGACAGCTGCCTGCTGCACATACAAGATCCTTTTTTTACCAAATTTGCTGCAAGAAGCAGAAATTCCCCAAGCAGCCATTAGACCCTTCTTGCATTAATGATGTGGATGACACTAGATTGCTACGACCCACCTTCCTGAAATCGCAAAATCTTGTAGCCCTGGGCATTGATTTAGCTCGTCAGAAGGGTCTTGTGCCTATTGCTGGCAGCGTCCAAAGGCAGCCTCCAAACCCAGGCTCGGATAACTGCTTCTGAAGACAGCCAGCAGTGAGGATCAGCCTTTCCCCACCCATCCCGTTGGTTTAGAGAGCAGAAGCCCAAGAACAGCTGCACGGCGGCTGAGAGCCTGTCACGGCCCACAGCTGGAAGCAGTTTTCTTGCAGAGGCTGAGCGCAGCTTCCAAGCCCCAGGGTGGAAGGAGGATACTGCAGGGAAGCGGGGCAAAGCAGAGGAAGGGAGGGAGACGAGGAGCTGTAATGAAGTGCACGCATGCATATGTGTGAAGGAATGACCTGACACACAAGACGTGTGCCAGCAAAATTAAAAAAAAAAAAAAAAAGTAAAAAAAAAAAGTGCGTCCTGATGCTTTTCTGCTCATGTCACACGTGTAGGGCTGACCTCAGATGCCTTCTGTCTGGCATCACCACACTCCCAGAGACGATGGGACTCAGGTGATGTATTTGGTCTTCGGCCATCTCTGTCTCAAACTCCTCGGCAGAGCACTTGGCCTGATAAAACCCAAGAGGAGGGACAGCCTCAGCTGGAAGAGTCTCATCCCCATAGCTCTCTGCCGGGGAGCAATGCCTGGACCAGGAGCTGCCCAATTCAGCGCTGTAGCAACAAGGCACTCAGCTCCTTTTCCCCGCTCCCCAGACCAGGCAGACAGTAGCAGCGCGAGGAAGAGGTTAGGAGACTCTGGTCAGGTTTGGCTTTGTTTATTATATCCAGCCACTGTTAAATGAAAAATATCTGAGCAGTCTTTGGACCTGGATGTAGAGTCCAGCGATGCTCACTGGTTGCTGCCTGCCCCATGGAGGTTACAGGTCCTCCTTCCAGTGTATGGCTACTACACAATGCCTATCCCTGTTCCTAAGGTTGGGCATGTCCTTGTTAAATTCATTCTCCCACAATGATAACTGTGGTAAAAATTGGCACTGGCCCCTGCTAACACCTGAGGAAAGCGTGGGAACCAATGGTGCAAAGGGATCATCCTACCAGTGGCATAATACGGACCTCCAGTGCGCTGGTGACACATGGCCCTGTGCTGCATCTGTAACTGCTTAATGGAAAGTAGGCAAGGAAGAGCTGCTCTTGCACTCCAAAAAGTAACAGGGTGATGGGAGCCTTTTCTGTGGCTGAACATCCTACCCCATGGGTTGCGCAGTGACCTCTTTCCCGTGCAAAGATGTTCATCTGTAGCCATGAGAATGCTTCAGAGGTGAAGTCCATCTCCTTGTCCATGCTAGTAATAGGGTGGGAAAACTCAGAAACACTAAGGTTATACCAGAAAATGGGCAAGAATACACTTATTCATGTGCCCTACATGGGAGGACATGTCCCACATGGAGCGATGAAACCCAGCCCTCCTAAGCTCACCCTAAGACTGGAGGACCTGAGCACATGGTCAAGGCCCAATGAGAACATGCTGATAAATGCCAAGCACATGCTGAAGGACTCTGCTTGAGCAAAACTACGGGCTTTCCCCTGATTTCTGAGTCCTGACATGCTTTAAGGTTATGTCTCTGCCCTGCAGCCATATCTACTGATGTATACAAACCCTTCCCAGCTCCATCCAGCAACACTCCATTTCCACAGCCTGCAGCAGGACGCCTTCCTCCCAAACCATGTCTGCATGTCGTTAAAGGCAAGGCCAGACATCGACTTCCCTCGCTGTGTAAACATTGCAGAGGTACTAAAGATAGCATCAGATCATTTCTCAAAATCACATCTTTTCTTCTACGCTGAGGCTAGAAAATGGCAAACAGGATGCAGGATTTGGCTCTGCAATATTCGCTGTTGTCATGAGTCATGAGTTATTTTTATCTTTTTTGTAACAGAACAAATGGCCGCGGTGATTAATCTCCGTCTGTTTTGACAATGGCCTAGCCAAAACATATTATGTTCTTGCATACGGTCAAAGTAAGGAGAAAAGCACAACAACTTCATGTGTGTGAATCAGTATTTTGAGTCTTTTCTTTATGTTTGCTTTTTTACGAGTCTTTAAAATATGCTTAGGTACTGTACTTGACGTATTAAATAAAGTCAAAAGGAGCAACAAGTGCTGTTACACAGGTTAGCTGCACAGATATAAATCTCTGTTTCCAAGCTCAACCACATGTGAAACAAGAGCTAATCAAATCATGGCAAAGGCAAAATTAATTTGAGTCTTTTCAAGAGGATCCAATGAGGAGGCACCCAATCCCAGTGGAAGATTTAACTCTGCCAAACTCCTTCCAACTTTATTGGCTAATAATTATTTCTACAGAAAAAAATGTTGCAATCAAACACTCCTCCAACAGTACTTTTCTTTTCTGCAGAGCTGATTGAGCAATGAAAAGATTTATTAGTGGAGAATAGATTAATGAGGAATTTGAGGAGAAAGAACCAAGAAGTCAGTGAGCGGGATTTCCATGAAATATCTCCGGGGTGTGAGTTTGCCTTGCACACAGCTTGCAGATGCTCAGCACTCCCTATGGGGTAACAATCATACCCCAGATGCTGGAAACAAGTATTTTTGCCACTCAACATGCCTAAAGGGGAATACCAATTTACAGTAGTAGTCCAGATCTACTGATACTAACTCATCCATGAACTCAAAGGACCAAGTACTTCATCTGCTGAGTTCAGGCAGCCCCTAATTGTTGGCTTAACAAAATATTCCTGGTTAGGACTGCTCATCCCGTAAGCATAAATTATGGCTTCTTGTCCCTTCCTATGAAGCAGCATGTTCTCATGGTCTGGAAGACATAAGCTAGACAAGCCTGTCTAGTAAACTTGCTGTTGTATGACAGTCTCTCACGGGACTTATAGAATCATAGAATGGTTTGGTTTGCAAGGGACTTTAAAGATCATCTAGTTCCAACCCCCTGCCCTGGGCAGGGACACCTCCCACTAGATCAGGTTGCTCAAAGCCCCGTCCAGGCTGACCTTGGACACCTCCAGGGATGGGGGATCCACAGCTTCTCTGGGCAACCTTTTCCAGTGTCTCACCACCCTCAGAGTAAAGAACTTCTTCCTAACATCTAATCTAAATCTCCCCACTTTCAGTTTAAAACTGTTACCCCTTGTCCTATCGCTCCACTCCCTGATAAAGGGTCCCTCTCAACCTTTTCTGTAGGCCCCCTTTAGGTACTGGAAGGGGCTATAAGGTCTCCCCAGAGCCTTCTCTTCTCCAAACTGAACAACCCCAACTCTCTCAGCCTGTCCTCATAGCAGAGGTGCTCCAGCCCTCTGATCATCTTCGTGGCCCTTGCTCTGGACCCGCTCCAACAGGTCCATGTCCTTCTTGTGATGAGGACTACAGAGCTGGATGCAGTACTCCAGGTAAGGTCTCACCAGAGCAGAGTAGAGGGGCAGAATCACCTCTCTTGACCTGCTGGCCATACTTCTTTTGATGCAGCCCAGGATGTGGTTGGCTCTTTACAAGCACGTCCTAAAATAAGAAACACTTTGATACCCACTAGTCCCGACTAACATACAGTCTGAACTATCCCATCACCTTTATGACCCATGAGATAAGACAATAATGACTTCTCCTTAAAATCTGCTGCGCAATAGGACATTAGAACACCACCATCATTTTTAAGATCTTAGAAAACATCTTCCAAGTCTGTTGTAGCAGTAAACGTGATGCTTTTGCTTCCTCCAGACTTTGTAAAAATGAGAGGAAAACCTGGTTTATCGCATTGCCTAGGCCTTTCATTTTTGTTTATCAAACAAAGAATATATTTTGTAGTTGCCTTTTTTCTCCACCTATGGGAAAAGTTTGCCGGCTGCCTATTCCTTGTTCTTCCAGTGCGGGGATATCTATATTTCTGTTGAAGACAAACAGTGACAAATTTCTCTTATTTCCAATTTACAGAGAATTTGGACTGTTGTATTTCCTGGAGTTTCATGGAACTGATGTGTTTGATAGAATTCAGAAGATATTTTTAAACCGTTAAAGGAAAATACACAAGTATTTCCTGAATTTGTTTCTTCTTATCCCATAGTTTACATGAACTGTTCAGCAAAGGGAAGCAAAAACTGAGTTTCAACCAAACCCAGACCAATACAGAGCTTCTGGTGGAAACCATGTTGGGATTAAATGATTTCCTTTGGTTTCCATCCAAAACCGAGCTGAACGTGGATTTCTGGGTTGAGTTTCACTTTGAATTTTTGCTTTTATTTAGTTATGAAGAATTAAGTGAAACTTGGGAGGTTCAAACCCTCATTGAATGATCCTGAAAAACGATCTGCAAACCCCCTTGCTATGGAGTCCTATTTCATACCTTTGATCTCTGTGGATACTGGGAGCAGCACTTGCATCTCTTCCAACCTATTAAAAAACGGGCCCGTGAAGCCACTACATTTTTATGTAAAGACTTCGATATCCAAGAGACAGCACTCAATCCCAGTCACTACCCTGAGGCCAGCTGGAAAGTAGGAAATCACAGAGTTTGCCCTTCTCTCAGACAAGGTCCATCAGAGCCAGCAGGTACCACCCTGAGTACTCCATGAGCCTTCTGGGAAATGCAGAAAGCAGCAGACAACTAGGGGTCCTACTAACTTCTTCCTCTAGGAAGAGGAAAGCATCTACCTTCCTCAGCTCCCAGCTTGTGCCGAAATCATGGGCAGTGCACTTTGGGCTTCTCATCATGGCCAGTATGACCCATAAGCAGCCCATCCCAGCTGATAGGAGCAAGAGGGCAATCATTGAGCTGCCAGGCCATCTGTGTACTAGGCATTTCATTTTTGTTTATCTACTCATCTACACCCTGGCGCGTAATCCCATGCTGTGCCAGCTTTGGCAGGAGAGATGGTGCAAGAAGTTCCTGCCCCACTACCTTGGATCTTCATAGCTCATTTTTTAACCAGGGTCATTCCTGTGATCCAACTTAAAACCTGACCTACACAAATGGCCTCAAGTTGTGCCAGGGGAGGTTTCGATTGGGTATTAGGAAAAATTTCTTCACCAAAAGGGTTACCAAGCATTGGAACAGGCTTGAGTTGCCATCCCTGGAGGCATTTAAAAGACATATAGACATGGTGCTGAGGGACATGGTCTAGTGGTGGACTTGGCAGCGCTAGGTTAATTGTTGGACTCAATGATCTTAAAGGTCTTTTCCAACCTAAAAGTGTTCTCTGATTCTAAGGTGGCATGATGAAACTGGGGAGGAGTGAAATGCACCATATGTTGAGGAGCCTTTGGGGGAGGAGAAGCCTTTGAAGCTACTGTCTCCCCCAAAATACCCTCACGTATTCCTGTTGGACTCTTCTTGTGGATGTGTGACACATGTCTCCCAGTTAAGTCATCTTTATGGAGCATGTATTTCCTGCTCCCTCGTGTTTTTATTTTCTTCTCCCTCTTCAAATACTTCCTGCCTTTGGCTGTCTCTGATTGAATTCCCTGGAGCCTTAATCGTCTTGGAATCCCTCCACTTTTATAACTTGATTTTACTATTTAGAAGAAAGTTTGGTCATCACCCCCACCCCCAAAAAAAAAAAAAAAAAAAGAAAAGAGAGAGAGAGAAGAAAGGAGGGAGAAAAATCCTACTCACCCACCAACAAAGAAGCAAGATACAAAAAGACAAGATTATTCTCATTCAGCTATTCACAGTATGGGAGTGCATTTCATTTCAGCGTCTGCACAGGCCTTTGTAGCAACCATCTGATTGAACATTACTTATACTGCGTATTATATGCACTAATGAGAAAATGATTCTAAATTGCCCCTAGGGATGGTTATGATTAAACTATTTGCCTTCGCTTCCTCTACTAAATTAAAGCAACTGAAAGAAAGAGGAAAAAAAAAAAAAAAAAAAGAGTCAATCTGGAAAGCAGTCAGGATAACGGTTTGGTAAAGCTTCTGAATTCCTAGGAACATTTTTACTCCCAAACCTGTATATTTCAGGCTGCAATTTGAAGCTAAAGCTGTGACAAACGTGTGGCGTGAAGAAACATTTTGGAGGGTTGCGTTGGGCATGATTTTCTATGTTCTACCAGTCCAAAGCCCTGAAAAGCTTTAATTGCACACGACTGAAGCCGCTAAAGCTCTCTCTGCCACCGAGGAGCTCCTCCAAGGCGTCAGACGTCTGTCTCTTAAAAAGAGCATTTCAGAGGCTCACATACACGGAGCCTCATTCAGACATTTTATTTAAACTCTTAAATCTTTTGAGCTTGGGATGAATAAACAAGTCCCTGAAAAGCAATCCATTCTTGCTGGTCAGAGTTTGCAAGTGTTTCTCACAGGGAAGAAACAAAATGTCATTTGTGTTTCCTTCAGCGTTTTTGGACCCAACAGGATCTGGGGAGTGGGGCGCGTGACATTAAAGGTGCCTTTGCCCGTGTGTGCTCACACGCTGGGACATTGGTGGGAGCTCTATACATGATTGTCCATGGCTGTTGAATTACCTAATGAATTAACTAAATGTGTGCAAACTCTGTGGGGCAAGTTGCCAGGTCCCACAGCTTCTGAAGCACTAGTTAAAATTGTCTCAACACTACGGTTCTCAAGCTGGAGCCCACGTCTTTCTGGTGGCCCCCAAGTCTCTGCAAGGTGGCCTTCATTGTCTTCACACTCTCCAACCTGGACACTGTCTCACTGCCATCACCCAACCCAACACTCTGTGGTCAACAGCTGCAGCTGGTTTATGTACTCCTCCCATGGTCCCATTGACAGGGAACCACCCTGAGATGACCTGTCTGCTGACACACCAAAGCACCACAGCTCTGCTACAACCTGACATCCCCAGCGCAGAAGCGCATTTACACCCAGGCTGTACAAGAGTTTGGCTCACTGTGGATGACTTGGTGGCTCCTCAAAAGATAACTAGGTGCAGAGTTTAGAGACCCAACAGAACAACCAAAAGCTGCATCATAGGGTCTTACTATTGAGGTACTAATGATGTTACATCACAGCTTTCAACAATATGTCCCCTGTTTTATTCTTTATATATCACAGGGACATGAAAAAAATATCTGTGCAATACCAGATATCACATGGAGCTTCATATCGCTTAACTTGGGATGAGAGGAACCTGCTCTTCCTCTCCTTTGGCCATGAAGAAGGGATAGCTGAGTAATTCAGATGCACAAGCAACATCCAAAGTTGAGGGAGTTTTGTGGGTAACACTCCATTTTTCTGGGGTAATAGAGACAACTCTAGGCTCAAAGGTCTCTGAGATGCCAGGAAAGATCTTGTCCTAATACTGGCATTAACGCAGATAGGCACGGGGGCTTATTCACACTGCTTAATTTGGGGCAGGCTACATTAGGGAGGTGAGGTCCACATCACTGAGGCCCCAATCTGTGCCAAGACTATATGTGTCTAAATAATTGGTTTCCATGAAGGAAGACATTCCTCTCCACGTACAGTCAGTGGTGAGAGAAAAAGTATTTGAAGGTCTTGCAGGGAGACCAAGCCACAAGTACCCAACCTACCAACCCAAGGTAGCCAGGCTTTGCCCTTTAGAGGCTCTCAAAGGTGCTCACCAATAACTATCCAAAGAAATGTGGATCTCAGTGACAGAAACATCTACAATTTGGCCATTAGCTAGATGCCTGGATAAGACAGGGTTTAGGCTGCCTGTCAAAAAACGAAACCAAAGGCCATGCCCTTGATTAACAAGGAAAAGGTTTAAATTCATGCATTCGATTGATATGCAGGTATCTACACCACCAGGTCACCCCCATGGACTCCGGCTTTGTGTCTTTCTGTGCACTTGTGCACCCGAGTGTGTAGGTGGAAGGAGAGAGGGGGAGGAGGCAGACTCTTCTGGACATCTGCACTACAACCAAGAAGCTGTCCCTTAAATCTCCTGGCCTCTTGTGTGGAAGGATCCTGGATCTGGTGGCAGGAATACATTTTCAGCTGACCCCATGCTCAAACCCGAAGGCAGAGTCTTCGTTTCCTCCCCACACCGCTCCCCTGCTATAACTGGAAGGTTATGTGTTTCTTAGCTACTGGTCAGACTGGTAGTGCCTGCCAAGAAGCTTTCAGGGAATTTCCTCACTATGTAACAAATTTATGAGTCATATGAAAATCTGGGAAATGATTCAACCAGCTGTCTTTCGTTGACTCAAAGATTTTTACAACACCTCAGTGCCTCATCTTTGATTTGAGCCAGCAGAATGGTTTATTGTAACATCAAATGGTCTTATGTTCACTCGAAGGACGCTTCCTACTACCAAAAAGAAAAAAAAAAAAAAAGCTGTAAAACTTTTGAAAACGGCCCGCTGCTAGGTGAATGATGCACAGAGCTGCTGTATTTATTCGCTATGAAGTGATGGATGTGGCTGGACTGCTTTTTCCCCCTGGATGGCTGCGGAGGTGGCTGTCACTGAGCGGTGGGGCTCAGCTGCTGCAGGTCCAGCCTTCGCGCACAGCAGGGATCAGGCTTATGGAAGCTTTTGTTCAGTTTCTGGGCACATTTGGGGTGAACCGGCTATTTCAAGGAACTGGAGCGGATCTCGGCTGAGCAGCTACTCAGTTAAAACTGGGCACGTTGTTAGTTGTTATCTTTTCATCCGGCAGTCTCAGGCACAGCCTTCAAAACCTTGGTTTTGACTGAGCAGATAGGGATCCCAGCCAAACGACCACCGAGCAGCCTTTGGAGCGAACTTCACAGGGGAAGCCCGTGATTTAATCCAGCACATGGATTTAGACACCTCGGCCCAGACAGCAGACAGCTCCTGCTCACAGCCACAAGGTCCACGGCTGGCCAGGAGGGGATCCTGCCCTCCTAGCCACACTCCTGAGATAGTCTCTGTCTTAGACCCAAGGAGTGCAATTTGCAGTATGTTATTTGCCCAGGGAGCAGAGCCTTAGGGTTCCTCTGTCCCAACTGAAGGTGCAAAAACCCCACTGTTTTTTTACCCGTTTTTTTCCTATCTCCAAGTATCTTACAGTCCTGCCTGCAGAGAGGCTAAAGACAAAAAAAAAAAAAAAAAGTCTTATTCCATAGCCTGTCCAGGTGGGAGAGAGAGGTTGCATCTCCTCAAACAGAGGCAGGAGCTGGGCCAGGAGCTTCCATCGCGATGGAAAATTCTTACTGTAGGAGACAGTCATAAAGAACATTGTTTCCATCATCCTTTTTGAGCAAAACCATTCAGAGCTGCTGTTTGTTTTGCTGGAATCACTGGTACCCATGTGCAGGAGAGATGCTCACAGACTGGGCTGGCCCAGGAGCACTGGGGAGCTCCATCTTACAGGTGCCTTGGGATGGTCCCAAGCATGTGGAGCACTTGGAAAACAGAGCTTCAGCTGCAAGAGAGCTGGACTGAGGAGTAGGTGGATATCTACAGCTGTGGGCACTGGGCTAAGGAGCAAAGTGGGTTAACCCTTTAATTGAGATCATTCACTTGGGTGAATGCCTCCCTCTTGGGTGACACAGCCAGCTTTGGACTCCTCTCCTCTTCCTAAGGGGACTTCAAGTACTGAAGTATCCATCGGTAAGTTATTGCAGGTGGGGAATGATCCCCCAAAGCTTCACTTGGCACAAGGACAGTGTACCAGCCAGGGCTGAACCTCCAGCCAATGGCCAACGTGTGCCCCTGTGACGGTGTGCACTATCACAGTCCTGGCGGCACCATATGGGAAAGCATTCCTTCAGAAGATGTTCAATCTCCACGTCCTCAAATTTCTGTTGTTATTCTCCCGACGGACTAAAAGTTGAATAAAGGTCACTGGATTCAGCCCTAGAGTAATATTCTTGTAGGCACTGAAACTGCTTCCTCAGCATGGAAAAGCTGGTCTGACAGGAGCATGTGAGCCTCGCCAACAGCCTCCTGTGCAGGGGGCAATGTAAAGGAGACCTCTGAAGTCTCCATCAGAGATGTGGGCAAGGCTCTTATGCCAGAGCAAGTGTCATGAACATGGCCAGTGCTCACACAGCAAACACTGTAGTTTTCTAGGTCTTGGTGAGAAAAAAATGGGGTCCTGCATGCAGCTTGCTGTGGCATGGCCCCCAGGAGAGGGACACCAATGCACCCTGAGATGCTTACTGAGGACAGGACCACCAGCTGGAGGCAAAGCAGGACTGTCTGGGTCTTCTGCTGCTCACCCAGGCCCTGCAGGCGACCTCCTACAGCCAGGGCTGTGCTAGCAGACCTCAGTTCCTTATTACCACTACTGTTGCCAATAATCACCATTAATGGGAACCGTGCTTTTTGTTCAAGAGTACCAGAATAAGAGCGATGTAATTTTGGCAGAGCTACACGAGACCTGAAAAGCCAGCCCACCTGAAAAGCCAGAGCACAAGGGCATCATTAAACAAGTTCAGCCACAGTTTCATCACTTCGGATTCATAGATTTGTATTTGCTAATTTGATATACTTACAAATACAGAGAAATCGCTGGGATCCTGTACTTTTTAAAAGCCGCATAGGTGGATAAATCCATTTGATAGATGGCATCAGGGCTAACCAGAGAGTGGGGAGCAGAAGTAGAGCAGAAATTATTCTACCAGTAAGAGTTAAATTGCTGCAAACAGAACAGAAAAAAACCTGGAATTTATTATTACGGAATTAAACCAACACTCTATATTAAATATCCAAATGATTTTAATTATTAGAACCATGTTTCCAGCATAAGTTTCCATGTCTATGAAAGCAATCAGCCACACAAAGAATTGCCCACAGTAGCCCCAAATCCTTTGTTTTAGCCACTTGATTTCACTGCCAAAATGCTTGTGGCAAGCAGCTCTCAGCATGGCTGAAATTAATGCACCTCTTGCAGCATTCACCCAGCGCTCCGCAGGTGTAATGTGGCTTACGAATCTCAAAATGCTTCATGTCAGCATCTGGGGAATCCACTCTGCGACATGGTAAAGGCAAATATGATATACTTTAAACAGACAGGACAAGTAAATGTTCAGAGGAGAGCAGTATTATTTCGATTTATTGAGGGTCACAGCCTATATTCAGTGAACTGAACCATCCTTCTCTGTCCAGGGACTTAGAGCAGCTGTACTTTTAATACAAGTATTCAGGTAAGCGGTATAAATCCTTGTCAAAGCTTTTATCCCTACCACAAATACACATATACTAGTTTGCACGAAACTCTCGTTTCTATCCATTTCCAAAGGATACAAAGCTGCGAATGGGGGAGGACGAGAGAATCAGAAATGCGGGGGGAAAAAGAATTCTAAATGCTGATACTGTCACAGCTTATTTTCTGGTTGAGAATTCCCCTTTCATCCATCCATCCCCTTCCCATTGAGCCATGTTGCGGCCACCGTTTGTAACAGGCAGAGAGCGCAAAGATATCTGACTTCAGGGGGTTTGGCAAAGATTCTGGGCTTGAACCAAACAGCAGATACAGAGCACTTGTAACATTCAAAACAGGCCCTCTCTTTCTTGACCTCTGTGATTTTTATTGCTTATCTGGGTATACATAATCATTTTAAGATGTCTCCCCTTACTTACTATAAAATAACCATGAATTATTTTTTAAAAGGTAGATAATAAACTTCAGAATAACTCTTAAATGCACCCGAGCAGACAAGGGGGAATATGAGGTTACTGTCATGAAGGATAGCTTCTGGCAACTGATCTGAGAGAGCTGCTAATGATTTTAATTAGCTTTTGGAAGCACAATCCACCCATTCTGAAGCTGGTGCCCTGCTGCCAGTGACGATGCTTTGGAAGATCGACAGCATAAAAAATTTGCTGGAACGAGACTTGGTACAGCTCCACGCGTCACACGAGGAGCGATTTGGCTCCTGCAGAATCGCAATAGGAAATCCATAGCTGGAAGATTTTCCAGCTGTGGACCTCCAGCAGGTAACGCACGTGGTCCCCCGGGCAATTGGGGATTAATGACCAGGCACCGAGACATGGCGCCGTCAGGTGCAAATCTGAAAATCAGCTTTTCCTCCCAGCAAATCATTTCACCTCCTTATTTATTTCATCTATTTAGGTTGTAGGCTTTTCAGAAGGATGTTAATCTTTGCCTACATGTTTGTACAGTGCCTGATAGGTAGTAAGGACCTAATCACAGTTGGGGCTATCAGCCTACAGTAATGGGAACAGTGAAGTAGCAATATATTGGGCAAAGCAGCGGTAGATCATAGAATCAGAATGGTTCGGGTTGGAAAGGACCTTAAAGATCATCTAGTTCCAACCCTCTGCCCTGGGCAGGGACACCTCCCACTAGACCAGGTTGCTCAAAGCCTCATCCAGCCTGGCCTTGAACACCTCCAGGGATGGGGCAGCCACAGCTTCTCTGGGCAACCTGTTCCAGTGTCTCACCACCCTCACAGTAAAGAATTTCTTCCTGATACCCAATCTAAATCTACCCTCTTTTGGTTTGAAACTGCTACCCTGTGTCCTATCATTACGCTCCCTGATCAAGGGTCCCTCCCCATCCTTCCTGTAGGCCCCCTTTAGGGACTGGATGTTTGTCCCTTGGAGGTGGTTGGGATAAGGTCCCCCACTGGAGGACCAAAGCTGGATCACAGTTAGCAGGGAACAACAAATCTATTCTAGTGAGGAAAGTGTAATAGGAAAATATATTTAAGCTGTTTAAAAAAAAATACAAACTACATGAAGAACCCTTACCTGCATTCTCCTTTGGAGCCTGGTGAACATGTAAATGTTTCACATGCTTGTACAGCCAAACCTGTACTGGCCAGAATGGGAACAGTCCTGCTGCCGCTCACGGTCTGGCTGGCTCAGGGTCAAGGCAGAGAGACAGCTATCCCTGTGTGTCCTGTGCTCCATCTCACCGAGGAGACATTCCCTAGACCTGAGAGCTGAAAGGGGGTGAGAAGTGGAGGCACAGAAGATTGACAGGCAGCCGCCCAGCCGGGCAGACGGCTTGCAAAGGCAGGAACTTAAGCGTTCCCGAAAATCAGTCTCCTGCTGAGGTGCCTCAAGTCAGGTGATGAAAAGCAGAGGGACCCAAAAGCAATAATATCTTTGGAGGCTTTCAGCATGTCCCAGCAGGACAGTCAGCAGAGCTTGATGGCCCTCAGTACATGTAACAGCAGGGCTTTGCCATCCTACACCACTGTCAGCGTTTCCATTACAGCTCCCTTGGGAAGAGCCAATAAAAACCCCAGCAAACCAGGGGAAAGACACTTGTAAAGGACTTAAAAAACTGCCTGATGTCCGAACGTATTGCGCAACTTGCAGAACTTCAAAATGACCTAACACAGCACCCCTCCAGGTCTGCACCTACCCTCCAACGCATGCATTTTAGGAGGCAGACTTGAAGCAATGGCTGAGGCAGGGAAGAGTTGGTCCTTCAACACAGGCAACTGTTTACAGCAGGGGAATGCAGGAGAAAAACATTTTCAAGGAATGTATATTACTGGTGGGGAAAGAGACACAGACTAGGAGACATTGAGACTAAGAGTTAATTAGCTGAAGTGTTTGTGTCGAATTTTTGAGCAGGTAGGACCACACCAGACAGACATGTCCCTGTGCCCAACAGGTAATAGGTGCCACCCTCCCAGCCTGCGGGGGAATTTGAAGTATTCCAGAAGAGTAGAGGAGGAATCAGTGGATGCAGACGTGGAGTCACCAACAATTTTAAAAGTGCAGCGTGGCTTTATGCTGACCGATGGAATCACAGATAGGTAGATATTGAACATGTTATCATGTGAAACAGATCAGATCAAAGATAAGAAGGATTGACCAGGATTTTCACTGAAAATGCAAATGAATGCCGGACTTAGTGTTTCCTACAACTTAGAAAAATTTTGGGTTACTTTTATACCCTCTATTATAAATCATTGGGCTCAGAGCACATGTTTAAGTACTTCGCTGAATCAGGGCCATTATGAATAAGAGCCTGGCAATGCTCCCTTGTTAATGAGCTTCCAGGAAATGTACAATTGTTTTTAGAAGAAGTCTAATGAAGACAGATTTGTATAAGATCTCATTTGATGCAGCCAGAAAACCCAAACTCATCAACCAAACAAAAGCATGGGAGTCATTTTTTTTTCGGTGTCTGATTATACTTCTAGGAGTGCTGGTGTGTAATGCTTTCAAACTTTCATTGAACTTTACTCTCTCACTCCAGGCAATTATTTTTCCTTGATGTCTGATGTTGAATGATATACGTGCACCTGTGTGATAATGGCTGGTTAGATATATCTTTACTGAGCTGGGAAAACCCAGAACGTCACCTCTACACTTAACCGTTTTATTTCTTTTATGGCTCTGCTATGGATCCCTTCTCTAAAAGCTACCGGTGGAGCTTACATTTGTCAGGGGAAATGTGGGTGTTTTATCATACCAGCTGTTTAAAGTCTCCTACAACTTTGCAAACTGCTTTAAGAGTCCTTGCTTTTATCACTGCTCAAACTTCCAAGCAGTCACCAGAACAAAGGAAAGAACAGCTGGGAAGTTTTAAAAGCAGCAATGTTTGCCGTTTCGCTTGGGTTTAAACACAATAATTAATAAAACTTCCCCTCCTCTTCCACCCCATCTCAATGCACAATCACTTTGGAACCGGACTTCTTGCTGGTCCCTTCCACTGAATTTCAGCAGTTATACCCGCCTATTCCAAAAATAGTAATCATTATTATCATTTCACATCCATATTGTGCTAGTGTCCTGGCATCAACCTGCTAAGAGGCAGTGTGCTCAGGGGTATTTTTTGTGAAGCATAAGCAAATCTTCTGGTATTTCATTCATCTAAAGAAGAAATCCTGCAGAGGAGCATGGCCGAGAGAGGCAAGAGACACCTGTTTTCCCTTCAGCCATCTAGACATTAAGGGTCTCGCACAGGCAAATAATATGGGCTCCACGTATAGCCAACATAGAGTCAGGGCCTCCACAGGGTGATTTATCTTGTCCGCCTTGGACACCTCTCTTAGCATGGGATGAATCATCCCCTGACCCTCTCCTGCTTTCTCCACCGACTCGAGAAAGAGATCTGGTGTCAGCCAAACTGCAGGCAGTTGCATTAGGTCAGGCAAATCCCATCTGGGCACCACGGTGGTCTGTCCAGCCTGGCTTTCCATCAGGCTTTCCGTCAGCCAACGATGACGGATGCACCGCAAGGATGCGAAACAAAGAGCAGCACCGAGATCTGTAACTTACGGGGCTGGGCAGTAATAAAGTGTGAAGAAAATTGCTTCCTTCCCTTCAGCGGTGATTAGTGTATGGTCTGAAGTAGGAGGGCTGGATTGATGGCCGTTGTAATTTTATCCCAACTGAAGCTGCTGGAGTAGATTTGAGAGGCGGAAATAGCGCTGCGGATCCCTAGAAGACAATGCTGGGTCTTCCAAAAGGACTCAGAGGCTTAAAATGGTGCTTGTAGGCAAACCAAATCATGGGATTTTTAAGGGAAAGAGCAGCAATAGTGTTTTCACGCAGTACATGCTTGGAGACATATCGGCAGCAGGTACAATTCTGAGTATTTCCTAAAGGCACTTAAGGATCTTAACTCCCACTAAACACAAATACAAACATTGAAATAACTGTGTTTGTTTCCTTTCTCTGACTATTAATGCCAGGACTGGTGCCTTTGGCCTTTGCCCTGCTCAGGGCATCCCCATGGCTGTTGTTCTCCATCCCGGTGGGATGCTCTCCATGCCATGAATTGGGTCCTCCCTCCAACAGGTGAGATGGGTCCTTTATTCATACAATAGCACCGTCCAGCTATGTTTGCAGCAGGGATCTTCCAGGGATGAGATGTCCTCACTCAGAAATGACCTGGTGAGCTCCCAAAGATGTTCTGCTCCCCACGCCCTGAGCTTATGCCATCTGCTCCCCGTGGTGAGTTCCCATATGCCACCAGAGGAAGGGATGGCTGAGTCTAGCCCGAGAACTTGGGCGTTCAGCAGAGCATGGTTTCACCCAGGCAGCTGTGGCCACACAGACTCACGGCATTTACAGGCGTTATTGCAAGGAAAAACACTCGAAGCACGTTAAGTAACACAAGGTACCTGTGTTTCCCAGCCAAGACTTTTCCAAGATAGTGGCAGCGACACTTCCGACAGACGCCGTTTACAAATCATTATTAACAAAACAAAGCACTTTAAAGAGAGTCACCCCAGGGCACTCTGGCCTCTCTTAAAACAGACTTTTCAAAAACATTTATGGACTTAAATAAAACTCATTTCAGAACGCCAGCAAAATTGCCTCCAGGTTTCACTCTGGCTTTGCTACCAGTCTAGTCCTTAAAATTACTCACCAGGAAAGGGAAAGTTTTTTTCCCAGCTAAAGGGTTCCCGTGTGTGCTGCTCGGCTGCGAAAGTCCTGCCAGAATGCAGCTGGCCAGATGCGGGTGGCTGAGATTTGATGCAGTGTATATACCAGATTGTCATTATTGTTATTACCATTATTATTGTGTGTATTACAGCCTTGCCTGAAAGCTTGCATAGGCAAAGGATAGGAGCTAGAAATGCTGTAGCAGAGGGACCAAGGCACGGTGAGACCAAATGATTTGCCCCGGGACACAGAAGAGGTCGGTGGCAGAGCTGGGAAATGAGCTGAGCTTTCCTGAGACCAAAACCGACCTCTTTAAAACAGGTCTAGCTACGATATTTTTAAGGTGTCCATCACGCTGGCATCCAAGCTCCCATCCCAAGAGCCCAACCTGCACATAAACCACTGTGCTCTGGAAGCTGTTCTTTATCCTTCTGCCAGTAAATGCAAAAACCTCATTAATAAGAGTGGGAGAAATGGTTGCAGAAATGCATTTGCTGGTAACTTTCACTCTCTAGCTCATATTGTTAACACACCCGGCTCCAAATGCTGGAGGCAGATGGAAATACTCATTGCCCTGATGGATTTATGGATGTCTGAATCCTTGTGGCAGTACATATTGCCTTCAGAACAACATTTTCTTCACAGTGAGCCAAGTCCTGGTGCAGTTGAAGTTATTGGAAGTTTTGCCACTAACTTTAATGGGATCAGGATTTGGATTTGTGTCTGCAGATACAAAATTACCCGCTATTGCAAATTTGGAAAGAAAGAGTTGAATTAAATGGGGTGAGAGTGAAGAAAAAGAGAGAGAAAAATCGAAGCTCTGGTAAGATTTAGGATGGAGTTTTGCCCCATCTCTGTGTCTCCTTTTCTGAACGGGGCAGTCCCCCAGCCACGCAGATGGTACGAGCAGATCAGCCCGGGAAGAAATGCTTTTTCATTTCCAGGCAAGTAGCTGTAACCCTAGCCCTTACCATTGGTGACCAAAAGCTGCTACTTGTGTGGCATTTGCCTGGTGCACTCCATGAAACCAGGTGTTGTTCTGTGCCTGGTTTCCAGCAGATAATTGTCTATGCCATGCAAAAAGTCTTAAATACAAGTATAAGATGGACACGTTGCTATATATAGCAGGGGACCGAACTCAACAGGAGACTTTGGTCTAAGAATAGTCCATATACCTTTTTTGAAATAATTCTGGAGAAAAGAGATAGGAGCAGGGATAGTCGACCAAAAAGTTTTAGGTAAGACAAGCCCAGGTTTGACCACTCATGTTATACAGACCCATGGGCACCTCAGCAGTCCTCTTTTTTTGTTGCCTCCTCACCTGAAAGAAACGGCCTTAGAGGCATCGCTTGCTGCAAGCATTTCTGGATGGGCAAATATCAAGAAACACAAGACATTTCAGAAGACTGACTCTTGTGGGGTGATTTCTAACATATTTGGTATAAAAGCATGGTTAAAAAACTCACAACAACCTAAATTGTTACTCTGGTGGCAGGTGGGGGAGAGGATGTTGCTTTGGGCGCCGCTTACACTACCGTAGAATTGCAGGACTAATACACAAGAAGAAGAGACATCTGACAGGTCCCAGAAGTCTGAGCTCAGTTGTGGTGAGTTTCCATTTCCAGGCTGAGAGGCGAAAGGACGCATTGGTGAATTGGCCTTTTATGACATTCAGTGTTCCTTTTAACTCTTGTTGGTGATGGGGGGTTATGTCACAAGATACCGCAGCATGTGAAGGTGGGTTTTGCTGCCAAAGCAAAACAACAGGAGCTGATAACATCTGGACTCAGATCCTGACATTGCCTTGGTGATTTTGAGGCTGCTCTGAAACCACCAGGAAAGCTACAGATGCACTCAGTGGGGCAAGGCGGGTGTATCACCTCCTGCAAGTCGCCTCCATCCCCTCCCAGGGAAGCAGAACACTTTACCTAAAAACTATTTCAGAAGCTGAAGCCAAAGACCATCCGCTAAGTTTGCCGAGCATCTTCAATCTAGATAGAGAGGGAAAACCCATCAAGTGTGACATTTTTCACAGCTCTGCCTTGAAAGGGGAGATGAAATCCTTCCTCCTGAGCTGCTTGGCTCGGCCAGCTCCAGCTGGGAGCTCGCAGCCTCTCTCTTCCCCGGGCAGAGCGAGATAGCAATGCAGAAATCGCCGCCCGTGGCTGATTACACAAGGCAGGTGTGATGCCAAGAACATCGTCACCCGCTTCGCTTGCCAAGTACCTGGATGCAGCATGAACAATCGCATCCTGCAGATAGCTCTGTCAGCCGATGAGCACATTCCCCTCGGAGATGGGATGACTGAACATGCAAACTAATGTGCTTGTGAGCCTTTCATGTGCAGAGCTGGAACAGATGTTTAAAGATCATCCTCTGGCACAGGGAAAGTGTCTAGGAGGCCCTGGATAGGAGTTTTCTTGGCACACTTTTTTTTTTTTTTTTTTTTTTTCAGATAAGCTGAAGGAGGAAAGTTCCTGTTAGTGATTATTTTCTGTCTGTGAGCAAAAGGCTTACGCTGTGTGCCCCAGCTCATGTATCAGGAATTGCCAACCAGATAAATGCAGCTTTTCTCTTCACTGTGGGTCCCTATCTCTCGGCAAGCTTTACGAAGACCCATAAGACATTCTTTTTGGTGACACCAGCTGGAAGCGCCTCACACTTTCCCTGACAGCGCTCCACGCAAACGTGAATCACAGGTGATGCCCACAAGAATCTCAGCCAACAATAAGGGGGATTTATGCATAAATTACACTGAGTCTTAGAAAAAGATGCTGGTGCAAGTGTATACTCCAGGGCTGGCCCCAGTTGTTAGAGGAAGACACTTTGAATTGCAATGTTATGGACCTCGTTGCATATGGCAGTCAGTCTCTTCAGTGAGACTTCTCCAACTTGGCTGCTCCCTTCTCCTCAATAACTAAGGCAGAGTTATAGCAGACTTGCCTCCAGACGCCTCAATGCAAAATCATAGAATCATAGAATCTTCATGGTTGGAAAGGACCTTTGAGATCATCGAGTCCAACCATACACACAAAAAAAAAAAACAAAAACCAAAAAACCAAAAAACACACATCACCAAAAAAACCCCTACGCCCTTGTGATAACGAGACCCTTGCCAACACATACAAGTGCAAAGCTTTGCATCGCCCTGCAATTACCCGGCTGACAGAGCCCTGGGTTTGGTTTGGGATGCAGCAATGGTGGCCATGGGCACAGGCAACTTGGCACAGAAATGACCTTTAGGACACGACTGGAGGATGCAACTCCTGTCTCAGCGCTGCATTTGGTAAGATCTGTCCTCAGAGCTCATCAGGAGACTGTGACCCTGCCCTGACGTGTGAGGGCAAAGCGTGTGAGAACCATCATTACATGATGCTGGTGGCCAGAGATGGCAAGTGCAGGTCACCCAACTACTTATTTGGCCGTCTAGAAGGTGAACTGCACTGATGCTGGGTGAGGAGCTCACTGCAAATCTTGCCTGATCTTCTGACTCTGTTCTCCATGTGCAGAGAGGGGATGCCCACAGCTCCTTTCTTGTCCATGTCCTTGCACGCTCCCCAGTGTGTGGGCTCTCTCCAGCTGTGGTTATATTTGATTTGCAGGTTGTTGAGACTTTAAAGTTCCTATTTGCCATTTCTACTGAATGCCTAGCAGAAGCAATCAGGACCACATCTAACCAAAGTCTGTATCCCTGCTATGAAACCCCACAGCAACAATTGAAGCCATCTTAGTGAGGGCTGCCCATCCCACCATGAAACAATGCCTGCAGGGCATCCCCACGTGTTGCAAAACCTACTGGGGCAAGTCCTGTTTAATCAACGAGGGCTTTTTTGTAGGGCAGCTAAAACGTCTTCAACTCACTCGATGGCTTTGGCTACCTTACCGTGCAGCTACCTGTCTTTAAACAAGAAGGAGCATTTATCCTCAGGGTCTAACCTAGAGCCACTGCAAAGCACTAGGACCCTTTTAACTGATTGCACAGAGCTAGGAACAGACCCCTACTGACTTCTGTAAAAATTTAGACTTTCTTTTTCATGTTGTTGTTGAGTAGAGACAGAGGAGACGCAGACATAGATAAATGGGGCACAAAAGACATTTTTCCACTATAGACTGGAACACCAAGGGGAAAAAACTCACCCACTCCCTCTTCTTAATTTATCAGTAGTGTGTTTTGAACACTAGCTTTTGGTCAAGAGATAGTGAAGTATCTCGCATATATTAAGTTGTAAGGTGAAACCTAGCATTGAATGGCCATCAAAGTTAAAGGGAGGTTTGCCCCAGGTGTCAAAAGAAGGACAGAGACCAAAAATAGCCTTGTTACAACTACTAATGAAAACTGGAGGCTGTGGTTCTCGGCTCATTTCAGTTAAACAGTGATTTTTCTCCCACTGTTCTGGTTATTTTTTTTTAGCGATGGGGCTATAACATTTTAACTTTGCAGCCTCGTTGAACATGCAGTTTAATTCATTAATGTTTATAAAGTGCTTTAAGATCTGCAGCTGGATAAGTGCTAAGTAGTCTTATTGCCGTAATACAGATGAATTTGCTTATCTCTCATGTAAATCAGCTTAAAACATTACCCTGAAATTAACAGCTCTGGGGTTAACAATAGGCTCAACCACACACTAAACTGCAGCACTTATCATATCACAACATTACCCTTATTAATTACACGCCCTGCTGTGGTTTTTGGACTGAAATCAGCTACACTTCAGATACGGGCAGCCGGACAGAGCTGGGAGGAAAGCGTTTGTAACTGCACGACACATATGTTAATCGTGAAATTAAACAGATGGCCCAGTCACTCATCAGTGAAAGTCCACCAGGGGCTGTAAGAAAGAAGGAGATTTCCTATGTAACATAACAATTTGGACATCAGAAGGTTTCAAGTTACAAGATTTTTCTTTATCCCCCACCTGAAACTTTTAAAGGGTAACGTCAGGGAATTTCATCCGGACTTCAGATACTAATCTAGTTTTATGCTGTTTTGATCTGTCTGTTGAGAGCTGGCAGCCAGCTCCGCCGACTCCACGTAAGCGTACACTGTGCAGCAGATGGACCGACCCTTTACAGCCGCAGAGATGTGTCTGGAGCTTGCAAATCCCCCCAGTCTCCAGAAACCCTCGCACGTGATGAGCTGGTAAAAGAGCTGGACCCAGCACTCACTGCATCACGCGGCAGCAGGACGGGTTTAGGGGCTGAGATCTGGGGACCGGGAGCAAAAATTCACTTGTTGCTCATCCGCACATCTCCACTGAAGCCACACGCGTCAGATCTAACGTTAAACCTGGTTTCAGGCTGTGTAACCACTAAGCTCACATCAAACTCACTCTGCAAGCTTTGCTTACTCTAAGCCGCATGCACAAGTAACACCTACTGCAGTGTTGCCTGGCATGAAAATGTAAAAAAAGGGGGATAATGGGCCCAATTAAAATTAAAGCCAATTTAAGCCGGAATTCTGCATCCTTCTTCACTTACAGACATGAAAGGGCTGATGATCAATATTTTCAAATGCATTTCTGGCAATGGTTAGCAGTTCTGACCAAAGTCAGGGCTCTGATGCACACAGGCACGGTAGAGACGGCTTGTACACAGAATGATTTACAATCTAAGAGGACACCAAAGAAAGACTAGATGAAGGGAAGAAAGGGTTATTATCCTCAGAGCACCTACAGCCAAACCTTCGGTGGTATTTAAATGCCTACTGGTGTTTTCAGAACTTGACACCTAATTCCCTTTGAAAACCTGTTCCAGATTTACAGAAGTGGTCAGCTCTCCCAATTGGAGATACATTTTCAAAAGAGCTCAGATCCTAATTAGACAACGGGCGGGTTTTCAGAAGTGCCCAGTGTGGGGCTTTGAGAGGTTTTGGAAAAATGGAAATAAGAATCAAAATGTGCACTGAGAGTATGAAAAACCAGGTTTACGTGGCCTCTATCAGTTGCAGCTTGAGATTATATGTTTGGACTTAATCAAAAGACTTTCTATTAAGAAATTATTCATTTTAACTTCAATTAAGCAAGTATCTAACATCTTCCTCTCTGCAACACAGAAAACCATGTGTTTTTTTTCTTCCCATCACATAGAGTTTCCTGCACAGAACAATTTGGGGAAAGAGAGAATTTTTCTGTGTCTGTTTAATATTTACAGAAAGGGGATTTTTATTTTATTGTATTTTATTCACAGGTTATCTTATTTTTTTTCAGTTTCCTTCTGAATCCTGAACCTTTGTGTTTATGTATGTCCCTTTCAAAAGTGACTGGGATTTAATAGAAGATTTAGAGTTCCTATTTCAAAAATATCAATGAGTATAAAAAAAATGACTATTTTACTTCTATTTTCCATGACCTATAAAATGATTTCACAATGGAAAAAGGAGGGAAATGCAGAAAAAGACATCTGTGTGAACCTTTTTCACACACTCACTAAACGCACAATATTGTTTTGAATTTTTGCCATTTTTCTTTCAAGTAGAATAAAAAATTCTGTGTCTACTATTGCAGCATAACCTTGCTATTCTTTTGCCAAGAAAAGACCGTGTAGTGGATTTTCCCAGTAATAATATCAGGTCAAAAACTATCATTGCCGGACCAACGTCTTGTACTGGGCTCCTTGGGTCCTATGTAGGTGCCGCAGTAATTGGCCCAAGGTTTCAGATTGGGATCCCATGGACCATGAAATCCCAGGGAAGAACACCTTACCTTTCTCAAAGGTTGACATCTGCAAAGCCTCGAGCTTTGCTGGCCACTGTTATAAGCTCTGCTAGATAGAGCAGGGTAGAGCTGACAACCTCATCAGTGAAATTAGGGGGTAGTGTGTCCATCACCAGCCATGTCTAACCAGCCTCCTGGCAAGAGAAAGGCATTGGGACCACATCAGTGCTCAGCATCTGGCACTGGGAATGCTCAGGGTGGTGGTACCCCATGCAGTGCAATGAAGGACGAGCTGAAGCTTAGTGAACTGGTTATGTATGGTGCACTTTATACTTGGGCCCAGGTACCTGGGAAACATCCCGAAAGCTACGTAGAGGTCCCTCTATGACTGGGACAAAGCTGTGTCTGCCTCCTAATATCTGAGTAGCAGGAGTCTGAAACCCCCCTGCCTGCTCTTTTGATTAGCTGAGTATATGAAGATGGACTGGTCATCCTCCCCCTCTACTCTGCCCTGGTGGGGCCACATCTGGAGTACTGTGTCCAATTCTGGGCTCCCTGGTTCAAGAAGGACAGGGAACTGCTGGAGAGGGGGCAGCAAAGGGCTACCAAGATGATTAGGGGACTGGAACATCTCTCTTATGAAGAAAAGCTGAGGGACTTGGGTCTTTTTAGTCTGGAAAAAAGAAGACTGAGGGGGGATCTTATCAATGCTTATAAATACTTAAAGGGTGGGTGTCAGGAGGATGGGGCCAGGCTCTTTTCAGTGGTGCCCAGTGACCGGACAAGGGGTAATGGGCACAAACTTGAACACAGGAAGTTCCATCTCAACATGAGGAGGAACTTCTTTCCTTTGAGGGTGGCAGAGCCCTGGCACAGGCTGCCCAGAGAGGTGGTGGAGTCTCCGTCTCTGGAGACATTCAAAACCCGCCCAGACACCTTCCTGTGCCACCTGCTCTGGGTGACCCTGCTCTGGCAGGGGGGCTGGACTAGATGATCTCCAGAGGTCCCTTCCAACCCCTACCATTCTGTGATTCTGTGACTGCACTTACCTTTCACACCGTTTTTGGCAGGAAGGTAGGTCAGGGATCATTCGTCAAGTGCAGAGTCATATCAGTGTCTGGGTCCAGCTTAACCCATCAAGAGAATGAGGTATCTCTGCTGTCTTGCCAAGACAGTGGGGCACAAGGCAGGATCACAGGAGCATCATCATAGAAAGCCCAACTCCAATTACCCAGGAGAAAAGTCAACCAATACATCAAGCATTGTCACCTTGTGGGAATGCACAGCCATGACCAGTGCAGGTACCCTCCAAACACACAGCTGGCACTGCCCCATAGCCAGAGTGTCCAGTGCTTGTGGGCAAGATTTGCTCTGAGGGCCCTAGTGCTTTTGGCAGTAATATGCTACAGGCAGGGAGCAGAAAGACCTTCCTAATGCACAAACAGAAATCAGACGCTCAACCCCAATTTTTCACTAAGAGGATATGAACCATACGAAATCTCTGTTCTTCAGTTATACCAACACCTGCCTTCCAGCAGAGGGAATAACAACAGGGTATGCATTGAACGAATAACACTCCTATTCTTGTTAAACACTTTATTTTATTTTCTTCTTCTCCTTTCCCTCTTTTTCTCCAATTTTTAGCTTGTAACACCAAAAGGTGTTGGAACAGGGGCTCCCTGATGTAGTCACATTGCAGAGGGTCAGATAAGATGATCTCACAAGGTCCCCTCAACTCCTTTATCCTCCAGTTTTGTGATATGATTTAATTTCCTGGGGATTAGTGACCAGGTGGGGTTAATGGTGCTCAGCTGCAAAGTAAGCCATCAGCTCCTCCCAGATGGTCAGTGTTTATCCCCACATGTCAGTCATGACAGCTGCCCTCTGGCTCTAAGAGCCCTGAAAAAGCCATCATGTTTTTCCATAGCCATATAGGCAAACATCCTCCCCCAAAAAAGGGCTAGAAATAAAACCCAGAAGTAATTGCCCATGTCTGGGGGACAAGCACTCCTGCATAGGGTACCTTTAAGTTTTGCCCTGCTAAGTAAGCTGTTAATCAAAAGCTGAAGCGCTCTAGTTATGAGCACCTTGCAAATAATTTCTTGTTGATTAGAGAGGTCTTCAAGCACTGCACTGCTTATTCCTGGGACATGCTGAGGACCAGAGGTCAGCACAGAGAACTCTACACGGCTTCTCCACAATCCGCTGAAGGCAGGGCTTGGCTTCCTCTGCCTGCATGACACCTGCCATGAACCGTCCCATCAGCAGAGCCTGGTGCCAGGACACTGGCAAAGTTTTGAAATGCCTAGGCCTGCAGCTTGGTCACTGGATGGGGATGCAGGGGTTGTTCTGGCAGAACTGAGAAAGTTCAAAACTGAGAGTTTCGGGCTGAGAGAGTTGGGGTTGTTCAGCCTGTAGAAGAGAAGGCTCTGGGGAGACCTTGTAGCGGCCTTCCAGTACCTGAAGGGGGCCTACAAGAAAACTGGGAGGGGCTGTTTGCAAGAGCATGTAGCGATAGGATGAGGAGCAATGGTTTTAAACTAGAGCAGGGTGGGTTTAGATTAGACATTAGGAAGAAGTTCTTTACACTGAGGGTGGTGAGACACTGGAACAGGTTGCCCAGAGAGGTGGTGGAGGCCCCATCCCTGGAGACATTCAAGGCCAGGCTGGATGAGGCTCTGAGCAACGTGATCTAGTTGAAGATGTCCCTGCTTGCTGCAGGGGGGTTGGACTAGATGACCTTTAGAGGTCCCTTCCAACCTAACACATTCTATGATTCTATGATTCCATGAACTGGGATGCTGGGGTGGGGTACACGGACAAAATGCCCAGGAAGCAGTGAGGATCCCATGACAGAGGGGAAAACAATGCACCCCAGCAGTCCTCATTAGTCCAACCTGGAGAAAAACTTCACTAGATCCAGCATCAGCCTGACCTGGAGCAAAGCAAGAGGGACTGTTGCGATAGGACAAGAGGCAATGGCTTTAAACAGATTTAGACTAAATATAAGGAAGAAATTTCTTACAGTGGTGGTGGTGAACCACTGGCCCAGGATGCCCAGAGAGGTGGTGGATGCACCATCCCTGGAAACATTCAAAGTCAGGTTGGACGGGGCTCTGAGTGACCTGACCTAGTTGAAGATGTCCCTGCTCATTGCAGGGAGTTTGAACTAGATGACATTTAAAGGTCCCTTCCAACCCAAAGTATTCCAGATTTACTGTGCCCATCCCCATTATTCTTCAGGGTCCAGGGTACTCCCCATACCCGTGGCAGTTGTATGCTTATGTTGTCCATGCCCAACTCCAGCCCTCCAAAGTGCACCCACCAGTGCTGAATGATTTTTCCAACATCCCACCCACCTCCTGCTCTGGGAGCTGCTCCCAGCAGGAGAGAGGAGCTGAGCTGAGAAGGAGTAACAGCAGGGCAGGGAAACCAAAGCAAACCCCTTGCCAGCCCCCAGCTAGCCACAGGCACAATTTCTGATCTTCATGTAATCATCAACCATCTGTCCTGGGAATACCGACTCAGAAAAACTGCCCAGAGGACCTGTTGTGCAAACAGTGGAGAAGGGGGGAATTTCTTTCCCTTAGTGGGCAAATTACGTACTTAATAAGAAAGATTATTTATCTAAAGGGCTTTAGCCAGTTCAGACCTTGAGGTCTGGAGCATCTGGGCCGTGGAGCCCCATCTCCCTGCGTCCAGGCAGGGGGCACGGGCAGAGGCACCCCCCCACCAGCTACCATGGCTCCTGCAAGGCAGGACAGCTGCGAATAAATGTGCAACTCATAAAGCTGAAAGGGCTCTGCAAGCTATTAGGTAATTAAGCAAAGTGAGGGCTTGGAGCGCCCGGCTGCTGCTTCCAGCCCATGGCTGTGCTCTCTTTAGAGTCTGATTGGATAAAGGATTTTTATTAACTTCATATTTTTGCTTCTAATTTTCCTCTCTTTGCCTTTCATATTGCAGGCCCTGAGCTCCTCTGGTCTTGTGGTGATGTTTATTGGCACTGGCAGGTTGCAACACCCCTGCAGGCTTCCCACAGACAAACCCCAGAGCGCAGACCACGAACCAAAGCAACCTCATACGCTGCCTTTGCTGTGAAATTGCTCAGGCACTTCCCTCCTGGTTTTCCTTTTGCCCTCCCCACCTTCCCAGCTGGAGCCTCCTCCCTCCCGCTGCGCCTCTCCTTTTCCAGCAGAAGAGGCAGCAGGCCCAGAAAAGCAGCTGGTTTGCAGGGCATCGCCAAATTCCTCTTTTCGCTGCTCCTGGAGGCTGTGGTTCGAGGTAGGAAACAAGCCCCAGCGGGCTGCAGCAGCCGCCACTTCTGCATAGCGCAGGGACAGACTCCAGACGAGGGGAGAGATGGAGGGAGGGTGGCTTTGAAGCTGCAGCAAAAGGCTTGGGCGTCTGTTTTTGCTTCCCCCATAGACCCGCTTCATCTTCAAGGACATGTAAGTCAACCCCGTCCAACCTGGACAGCCTGGGAACTTGCACTTTGACCCCTTAAATACACTCCTATTATCTTCAACATGGGTAAATAAGAGCTTAAAAATGCAGGGGTATATTTTCGGTGCCTTAGTGCTGGTGTTTGGGCACCTACTGTCTGCTCCAGAGAGCTCCCCAACCTTTCTTTGTGGCACGGCGGAGTCCCGAGCACCTCTCTGGAAGCTTTCCAGGAGTTGTGCCCTGAGATTTATTTAACCTCCCACAATTGCTTGTTGTGCCCCATTGAACAATGGACTCCAGTTTGCGAGCAGGCCGGATTGGCCAAATTGGCTTAATCTTGACGATGCTCACAGGCACATCTGTTAACAGCTGGCTGCGAGCCCAGCCTCCCTTTTTTTTTTAATATCACTTTGGGATTTTACTGGTAGTGTCTCTGGACCATAGGAGGCAAAGAAAGAAGCGGCAAACCCCCAGAGTGCCACCAGTGAATCCAAATTAAAGGCGAACGGGAAAGCGCCCTTTTGACTAGCAGCGGTGCCCGGTTTTGGTGGCCCTCCAGCTGCTTGTTATAATAGCAGGGGAGTGGCTGGGTCACTTGATGATTTATTTCAGCCCCTTGTCCTGGTTGGAAGGAAGCATAAAAGATGCTTTGTTTCCACGAACAGGAGATGGGGAGCACTCCAGCCTCCAAACCTCACGCTTGCCAACAGAGCCTGATACACTCCCCCCATGTGGGATCCATTTGAGTCTGAAAACTTGACAAGGAATGTCATAGCAACACCAGGATGTTCCCCCATCCAGCACAGCAGCGGCAGCTTATTTGTTCAGCGCTCAGCTGCTGCACACAATCAATGCAACATGTAGCATGCAACGGGCTTTAAAGACATATGGGTAATCTCTGGCTGTGTCGAAAAGATGCTCTGTCCACAGGGAGTGCTTTTTGAGCCGCGCTTAGCATTGTTTAAGCTTCTAGGCATCTTGCCTGGCTCTTACAAGGCCTCATCCCTCCCAAGCACTTGTAAAACTTTTGAGCCGTGCCATTTCCACCCTTTTGGGGCTGCTGCCGTATGCAACGCAGATGCCCCAACCCAGTCTCAGCAGCCTGTTTAGTTTCCTACCTTCTTAACAAACTGGATTTAGGACCCAAAAGGTGACGCTGGATCTGGACTGACCCAACTATGATTATCTGCTGATTATTCTGATGATTTTTTTTTTTTTAAAGAAGTCCCTGCTTTTTATGGCTGCAAATAAAAGCTGAGGAGCACAGAGAGACATAACCGATGCCTTTGTGAGTTTGTGAGCAGCCTGGAGTAGTCGTTCAGAGGAGCAGTGGCCGCTGCCTTCACCGAAATCTGCTGCTGCCCCAAAGGGAAAGAGACAGGTTCATCTTTGGGAGAGGGCTTATATAGGGCCCCTTTTCAGATGTGCAGGGGCAATGGCACTTCTCAGAGCAGTCATGTGGTGGGTAAGCCCACGTAGTTATCATAAACTTCGTTAAAAGGAGTTTATCCATATGTAGGGCATCTGCCAGGAGAAATCCAAAGTGTTCAGGGGTCTGTTAGAGGACCTGCACAGGTAGCAGTGTCTTTTATTTTAAATAAATGAGTCTAAACATTGAAATACTTTTAATTTCACCAGTTTTCATGGAAATGGCAGAGATCCGTGTATCAGGATACAACTAATTGGAGTTCTGCTTCCAGCGTCACTGCTACGGTCTGAAAAGACACAGGGTGTGGTGTGAGATGACTCTGAAATCTGAGATTACCCCAAGTAAGTAACACATCATTATTTAAAAACATTTCTACGCAGTCCTTTGCGATCTCTGAACAATGACACTGTTCTCTCTGATCTGCAAATTACTTCCATGGGGGCACTTTCTGCAATTACTGAGGTTACCTGGCAATATTATCCATACTTTACAAATAGAAAAGACCAGGCAGGTAAAAAGGCCTGCCCAAGTCATGTAGATGAAGAGTTCAGAGTTGAATTTCAGTTTCTGGACTTAGGTGGAAACCAGAAAATAAGTAAGTACATATTGAAAGACTCAGTGATGCGATTAGCTTCATTTTCCCCCCACCCCAGCCATTCCTCCACTTGTCTCTGTTATGCTGGGAGTCACTGCAGTGGGTTGTTTCTCTTATCTGCTGGAAAACGCTTTTCTCCTGGCAAAAGAGAAGAGGTCTTTTCATGTCACATGGCAACCCCTAAGGTAATAGTAAAGAGAATAGTTTGGCGAGCAAAAAGCTTTGCTCGGAAATTACTCAGTCTGTGCTGGTTAAGCCAACACTGAGCTTGAGTGACTTAACTTTGCCATGTAATGCTCATTTGCCTTGGGACGTCATTCATCAGCCTGGCCTGAGCCCAAAGATGTCCGAATCCTTCCTCCATCCCCAGTTGCAGGACAGTGCCAGACACCTGTGGGAACAACCCCACCAAAAGCATCTCAGTCTTTCATGATTTTTCTTTCTAGTGGGAAAGAAGCAGCTGTATTTCCGTAGTTTCAGGATCGCAAGATATTACAGATGGTCCCAGCACCATTAGTGTCTCAAAGGGACACGACTTCTCAATGTGACTTCCTGAGTTGCCGTTCGTTTCTTTTCTGATGACCTCCTTCTTGGTCACAACCTCTGCTGCTGTCACTGAGGCTATTCATGCAAGCGGTGATTTTTCTTGCCCAGACTATAGCCAAATCCTTGTTGGTTTTGGCACTCACTACACCTGGAGATGGCCAAGCCCACGCTCCAACTGACTTCACCATGCCCATCTAGGTCAACCTGCAACTCCTTTCCCTATGGATATTTCCACCTCTGAGAAACTGCCAACCACTGTCTGACTAGTAGTGACTCAAATGAGCTTTAATGACAAAGAAAAAACCCTCAACTTTTAAAGCCCTTCTTTACTTTTGCTATTTCCTTTAGCGTTTGCGTGCTCTGAAACTACCAGCTCTTGCAGGCCAAGGATGCTGTGTGGCTGCCTGGAAAGTGCTTAGCTCTCTGGAAGCACTGCCATTAACAACTAATAAATGTCAAGATAAACTCCATAATCACTGATTGTTGCATCCAGACCTGAAAGCTCCCTGGATTGCTTTACCTTTAAGCAAAACCACCACCTCACTGGATTGACACATTTTTTAGGGCCAGAAGGCACTATTAGGTTTTGTAACTCAACCTCAAGGGACAGATTTCAGGCAGAGAGCATCTAATATCCACAGCAGACTTGCTGAAAAGCAGCTGAGTGCAGGGCTCGAGCGCGGGTACAACAGCCCCAATGTGTTACTGTGAGCTGCCCATGTTCAGCCATGGGCTGATCACCATCATAAGGTGACCTTGTAATCCTGGTCACCTGCTGGTCCAATTAAATTATGGACATCTGCAAAACATAAGCCAAGAGACTCCCCGTGTCCTAGCGGTGTGCGTGTTGTATTTTATAATGATCCCAAAACAGCTCTAAGTGAAAATAAGCCACCCTGCACAAGAGCTAACGCAGGCAGGGTGCAGAGCTGAAAAAGAACTGGAAAAAATTAACTTCTGGTATATATTTCCTATGGTTCCTTTCAGTTAACTCACTGCAATGCTTAAAATACTTCCTTGCCATATGAATCTGCTGCGGTATATTTAACACATTACCGGTATAAAATGATTCAAGCACAAGCTTCTTTTATCAGCGAAGTCCAAACTACTTTTCCTCCCTCTAAACCAGTGATGGAGCTAAACCAAAACCACAGATCTGATCACTCCCTCAACATTTGGGTAAGTTTGGATCTTCAACCTAGCATCATGTAGAGTCCTAATTTGTTAATAGGCCCACACCTAAATCCTAAATCCCAACGTTGTTGGATTTGGAGGTTGTTCCTTGTAACAAAAGTGTTCCAAAACTCCATTTCTTGGAGTCTTAGGCTCTGAGGAAGTTTGGTTCTGACAAAAAGCAACCACGCATGACCTTTCTCTAAACAAAACAGAAAGGAGAAACTGGAATTTTACCCCTCTTGTGTTTGGACAGAAGATTTCATTTTGTTCCAAAATTCGCCTGGCAAACACCATGTTTCAGGGCAAAACAGTGAAATTTTACAGGGTGAGGAAATTATATGTCTTTGAGGATTTGTCCTACAGGGATTTTGGGGGTTTTTTTGGTTAAGAAAATTGTACCAGGGCTTTTTTTTTTCTGGCATGTGCAACCGTTTCTCTACTAGTTTTGATATCTGAATAGTGAGACCCAATGGATAGAGACGAGCAGTCACAAGACAGTTTGCTCTTTACCTCGATCTCCTTAAGAACAACCAGTTCCTTGGACAGACCTCGTTGATGGCATCTGCTGTCGCATTGCCAGAGTGGTCCTCTCCAGGCTGCCAGGTATCTTCCCAGCTGCTCACAGGGATGGTTCAGGAACAGGCACACTCCTGGGACAACTTCCAATAGATGACTGGATGTGGTCACCCTGTTTTAGAGGCTAACAGAGTTTAATAGTGTGAATGTAACCAGACTTTTAGTCTCCAAGCCAAAGAATGACTCCTGGCAATGTTTGTTTTATTAATACAGACGAAGCCATTGAGGTCAATGAGACAAAAAGGAGACACAGACACATTTAAGTACTCTGAGAGATGAAGGCTGAAAGAAGATAAGAGTCTGCTCTATAAATCCTCTGCTTTTTCACTAAATGGGAATAACACAGGCAACAGCACTTAATGCTATATCACTAACCCAAAGTCACAATTCTGAGCAAAATGTTGAGCTGAGACCATCTTCAGCCTTCCAGACCCAGTCATTAGATCTTTTTGCCAATCTTGTTAATAAGACTCATCTGATGCTCTGTAAACCCCTAAACTTCGAAGTGAAACAAGTCAAACACATGCCATAGAGTCTGCCAAAAAGACACACATCCTTTCTGTGTCTACCATGTCCTGTGGTGCTAATCATTGGCAATAATTTTCAGATCCCATCCTCTATCTTGTTGTGCCCTGTCATGAATGGTTTCCCAGCAGAAAGATGAAAGTGGAAACCCTAAGACCACCCTGTTCTTTAACTACTCTTCAGAGGATGACATGGTCTGAATGCCCCAAATGCCTCAGAATAGCCTTGTGAGAATCCTAAGCCTTTGAGTTTAAGCTCAGAGAAACTACTTCGCATCAGAAGACCTTCTGCGTGTAGTTCCAGTGCTCTGAACCACTGTGGGTTTCCACCAGGTTCCACAGAAGCTCTAAAGAACAAGCTATTTCCATGGCAGATTATTTTTGTGCATCTGTTTAGGAGAAACAACACACTCCTACAGGCAACCTAACGTGCTTGGAAATCATAGAATGGTTTAGGTTGGAAGGGACCTTCAAGATCACCTAGTTCCAACGCCCCTGCCACGGGCAGGGACACCTCCCACTAGACCGAGTTTCTCAAAACCCTGTCCAGCCTGGCCTTGAACACCTCCAGGCATGGGGCAGCCACAGCTTCTCTGGGCAACCTGTTCCAGTGCCTCACCACCCTCAGAGTGAAAAATTTCTTCCTAATATCTAATCTAAATCTACTCTCTTCCAGTTTGACGCCATTACCCCGCGTCCTATCACTACATGCCCTTGTAAAAAGTTCCTCTGCAACTTTCTTGTAGGCCTCCTTCAGATACTGAAAGGCTGTTATAAGGTTTCCCCAGAGCCTTCTCTTCTCCTGACTGAATCATGATTTTGTAGACCTTCTGGCTTCAAGGCTTTTGGAGATATGTCCACCTACAGCCCATTGGGAGAAGCTGCTCAGCTGCTTGGTGGTGCATCAGGCTCTTTTTGGATGCTCTGGACTGAAGCCAGACTTCAGATGGGTAGCCTGACTCAGTTTCAGAGCTCCTTGTCATCTGTTCCATGTCAGATCTGCATGACTCGGGAGGAAGAGGCACAAATAGGGAGGAGACTTTAAAAATAATCCTAAGTAAGACAGTACTTTTGTGTTTCGGGTTCTTCAGTGTGCTCCTTGGTGGCAAATTCCTCCGTGTGAACAAAATGCCACCAGCCTCCCCAGGAGCCATACAAACAGAAGAATCTCAATACATGAATGTCACCAAGGCATTGCTGCCAATATTTGTTGTTGGAGTATTTTTTGTTGTTCCTTTTTTTTCACTCCAACTTTCCCTCTTGTTTTAGACCACTTTCATCTCCCTCTGCCTCTTGAGCACTGTCTCACTGTGCATCTGTTTTCCCTTTGCATGTTCTCCCTTCCCCCTATGTTTACTTTTGTAAGCAGAGTGTTGTTTTTATTCAATTCCCCTTGGTTTTCTTTGTTTTTTTTCAGTTCTTCTAATCTTCTCTGCAACTCTCCTATTCTCCCTGCTTACCTTCCATCCCAGAGTGCCACTGGGGCCGTGTTTCCAATTAAGTCTGTTTTGTCTTGTTTACTGGACTTTTCCTCTCCCCTGTGTTGCACAGCAGCCACTTTTTTTATTTTTTCTTTTTCTTTTATTTTTTCCCTTTCTTTTATTTTTTCCCTTGCTTGTCAGAAGCCAGGAAGCTACTGCTTCTTCACCGCTGTTGGTTTTATTCATTTGCGTATTTTCTTTCCCTGAGAAATAAAGTAGGTGGCTGTTTAAAAATGTTTACAGTCTAATTGTAGCAACTGCTGTGGAAATTACTTTCATGCATATCAAATTGTGGTAAAACAGTCCATCCAAATATCCGCTCTTTTTCTTTTTTTACCTCAAAGCACCTCATCAGATATAGACCCAATCCCACTTGCTACCAAATTTCCTTATGGAAAGACCCACAGAACCCGGTTGCTGAGCTCCCAGGCCCTCATTAAGTCTTCCTAAAGACTGCCGCTGAGAAGAAGCCAGAAGCACCCTTCTGAGCCGACAGAAAAGAACAAAAATTTCCCATGGAACTTCTTGTTTAGGTCTCCTACAATATTTGCCAAAACAAAACCACCTCCAAGAAGCATTCAGATCATAGCAAACCTGCCTTTCCTGGCAGGAAAACGATCTGACGGGAGAATTTCTCACTGGATCTGGTTCGTATTCAGTGTTACCTTGTACTGTCACATCCTGGTAGTACAGCAGGGAAAAGTTAGCATGACAAGGGATGGCAAATTTTATTAACAAGAAAAAAAGCTGAGAGAGCAACGTGGGTTTCATCTGCTCATTTCCTTTTTTTTTTTTTTTTTTTAGGAAAAAAGAAACAAAAAAAAAGTTAGCTTCTGCACTTGGCAGTCTTCTGTCCCCTCAAAACTTAAGGGCTCTTTCCAGCCTCAGGGGGAAAAAGTGGGGCTAACTAAGATGTGTACAGGTAACAGAATCAGATTATACGGTAATAAAATTTGTGGAGAAAATTATCCACCAGCTTCGAGAATTCCAGCAGTGCTCAAAGCTGTAAATGTTTGGAAATACAAGGCATTCAAGAAATCTGAACGGGTGATGTTGGGTTTGGTTCTTTGAAAGCTTTCCTTCTCACTCCCCTTTGGTTTTTTTGTTCTTTTTTTATACTTGATTCTCATGAGCAGAAGTGGTTAACTCAGGAGTTTATGAAACAAGAAACTTGGCTTCCGTTCCTGGCTCTTGCATTCGCTTTCTGCCTACTCTTGGAAAAGTCACTTAAAACTAGATCTATAAGCAGACTCGTGTTGTTCCAGGCATCAGGCACTCAGGATCTCTGCAAGCAGATTAGATGAGTCAATAGGATTACCCAGAGACAGAAAGAAAAGTTTAAAAATACCTAGGACAACCTGTAGAAAATGGAAAGATGGGCAAGACCCAGGGCTTCTAGATACCTGGTCCTGGATGAAGGAAGACATAGCCATCTGGGAGTCTGTAGCTGGGATTTTCAACTCTAAATCTTTTTCTAGATTAGCTACCTAAGTCACATTAGTTCAATTTTGTGAAAAACTTGAAGGAAGGTGCATTGTTCTTTGACAGTGAAAGAGGAAAGCGGGGAGCTATCTTCTCAAATATTCCCTACGCTTGTTTGAGGCAGGAGTTTCAACCCACATCTTGACTTTTGGGCTAGTTTTTTGGACATCTCCTAGGCAAACTAACAGGAGACCAGTCAAGTTCAGTCACTGAGCTGTGGAATATGATGGGACATACATGGCAACACCAAAAAGTTTCATTGCCACCTCTGGTTGGTGCAAAGCCAAGTATAATAACTGTACTCAAAGAACCACATGCTCTGAAGCAGACCCTAGAGGAAGGACCACGGAGTAAACGGGCAGTCTGAGAGCTGTGCTTTGCCTCTGACGTGACACAGGGGTCTGAGCAGGGTGACAGTTTCAAGGCTGGTTTAATTTCTCTGGTGGAGACTCAAGACCCAGGGGGCTCTGCCAGCAGTAATGTGAATGTGCATAGCCCTCAGCCACAGGAATTTGAAGGATCCCTGTAAAATCCCATGCTGGAAGGAACACTTAGGCTCATTTGTAGCTTTAGCTCAGAAGCCCGCTTCTGTGATCTGTCTGCACCCATGAGTGCTGGATTTCTTTATGAAAGATGTGAATATTCATACAATCCAGTTGTGTTCAAGAGGTGAGCTGGAGTCAGCCAATTGTGTAGCATATGTGTGTTTAAATATTTCATTAGAAGTGTGTTTTGGAAAGCCAAAAAAGAGCTGCACAATTTTAATAAATAATCCTATCAAATGTTTACGATGCCAAAGTCATAATATAAATCAATATGTTTAGATCTAAGTATGATAAATATACCTTAAAACAAATGATTTGAAAATAATTTCCTTATTCACTCACCTGCCAATTTTTCTGTACAAAAGCCTTTGTTTCTCCAGCTACTCCTGATAAGATCACAGCCACCTGAAACAGCTCTTGGAGCAAACCTTAAAAGCAATCCAAAACTCATGAATCATGTAGACATGCATGCACGATGAGAATGGGACCTTCTAAAAACACGGACTAGTAAAAATGATTATTGTTTATAACAAGTTAGGGAACAGGGACACGCATGTAGTCCACAGGTTGGGTTATGAGCACAAAATTTTGGCAATAAGCAGTGCAGAAGTTTCTTTGTTCTGCTTGATCCCCCCATCACAACAGTGAGGACTAGGCATGGGGCTTGGCATTTGCTTTACCACTTTCTTAGGTGCTTAGCTTTTGTTTCCGGCTACAGATTTATGGCTGCTTGGCATCCACAGCCCAAACTGCCCCCAAGGTCAGCCCTGGATTCACTTCCATCTATCTGTGGCCCTCTGGACAGCCATGGGGATCCAGGAGAAGACACCAACTTACAGACCTCCATTTTGTGAGGAAACCTTCTATAATTGCATTTTTGGAGTCCACACCCCAATCCTGTCACATAATATCAATGACATGGTTTCTTCCAGTCATTCTCATTATATGGTCTTTGATTGCTTGGACGAGATTGATTGATGGACGAGAGGCTCAACATGAGCCATCAGTGCACACTTGCAGCCCAGAAAGCCAATCGTACCCTGGGCTCCGTCAAGAAAAGCGTGGCCAGCAGGTTGAGGGAGGTGATTCTCCCCCTCTACTCCACTCTCGTGAGACCCCACCTGGAGTACTGCGTCCAGTTCTGGAGCCCCTACTACAAGAGAGATATGGACGTGCTGGAGCATGCCCAGAGAAGGGCCATGGGGATGATCAGAGGGCTGGAGCACCTCTCCTGTGAAGACAAACTGAGGGAGTTGGGGTTGTTCAGTCTGGAGAAAAGAAGGTCCGAGGAGACCTTATTGTGGCCTACCAGTATCTTAAGGGGGCCTACGAGAAAGCTGGTGAGGGACTTTTTAGGATGTCGGGTAATGGTAGGACTAGAGGGAATGGATTAAACCTAGAGATGGGTTGATTCAGACTGGACGTTAGGAAGAAGTTCTTCCCCATGAGGGTGGTGAGACACTGCAACAGGTTGCCCAGAGAGGTGGTGGAAGCCCCATCCCTGGAAGTGTTCAAGGCCAGGCTGGATGGGGCTCTGAGCAACCTGATCTAGTGGGAGATGTCCCTGCCTGTGGCAGGGGGGTTGGAACGAGATGATCTTTAAGGTCCCTTCCAACCCAAACCATTCTAAGATTCTAAGAGAGCTGTTCCTTCTTGTCTGAAAGCAGACGTCCCATTGCTAGACTAGAATGACTCCTACTTTTCCAGGTTGAGAAGCAGATGGAGTCTACCTCCTAAAGCTACGGTGTCTTTGTTGTTGTTGTTTTAAAACATCCAAAAGGGAGATATTTTGCTCATTCTATATTTTAGCTACTGGCAAATGTTTCTAGCCATGCTAGAGAGCTGATTATATCCCTCACAAGCTTCCACTTTGCATGAAAAAAGTCTTAGTAACAGTTGCTAGCAAAAACATTCTGGAATGGATTTGTTGATAGAAGATGACTGCTGTGCTTTCAGAAGGAAAATTAAACTGAAGAACAAGTATATTTAAGCATAATTGCTTTAAAAACAGAACACATGCTATATTATAATCTGTAGTTCACTGGAAAATGGAATAATCCAGAAGGCTGAATTCAGTACAGTGCACTAGAAGAGTTATGTTAATTTGCAATGAATCCTGCTTGCAGCTTCGTATCCGACTACGTGTGAAATGCCACAGCGCCACTGGAGAACAGCTCAGCTTGGATTCTGGTAGGACAGAGCAGTAAACTTCAGATGCAATTTTCAGGAAGGTCACTTTGCAGATCAAGATAATCTTACCAAAACCTGTTTTTAAAACAGGATCTAATTCCCTCTGGTGGCTGGGTAACCCCAATGTGACTGAGCCACGGGGTCCATCTGTGCTCCAGACTCACTGCGTAATGACCTTGTCTCTGGTGTCATGTGGCGTCTTCTCATTGGGCTCTGTTAACCCTGACACATGATTAGCGTGTTTTAATAAATGCTAATAGTAATTCTTCCTTGGTGAAGTTTTTATTTTCCATCTGATACAAGGTCATCTTTGAGCTACTACCGATTCTCTTAAATTCACTCAAAAGGTGATGATGCCAGGACCCAATTTTCATTTCGGAAAACCGATGCTTTCCCAGTTCGAACATGAAATAGGGGCAGACTCAGACAAGTCCATTTCTCCAGCTAGCCTGAACCCTGAAGGTCTGAATAATGGCTCAGACATGAGCCTAAATGTTATTTCAAACGCCCAAATGATCATTGATTGCTTCGCTTAGAAATTATTTTGGCAAACAAATCAATAAACAATGTCAGCCACTCCACAGTTTTTTGCTTGCCTTTTCTACTTTTTTTTTTTCTTTTCCTCTTACTTTGTCTTCTGCATCATATGCTTCTTGTCGAGAATGAGGCCACCTGACAAGAATGGTATTTATAGCAACTCTTCTAATCAGTGCTGTTGTAGGTCAAAATGAGCACTTTCTAAATGGTAAAGCCAGACATGAGGCTTATCCCATTATAGACCAGAGCGCTGGAGACGCCAGCAGGTAAATGGGCCTGTGTTGGTCGGATTTTGCCACACTGCAGTCTTACTGTGTTAAAAAGTAAGCTTTTTTCAATGAAATGTCAAAAGATACCAAACCATGAGCAACACCAGCCTTCTTGTAGCTCTGAAGGAAGGAAATAATCCATCTCAAGATGCGTTGAGCCTGTTCCTGTATAATAATCTATGTCAAGCTTCTTTGGAGCTTGTAAACCAAGCAAGAATAATAAACAAGTGAAAGCTGAAAGGGGTTGGAAGGAGCCTGGTGTATGTAACAGGAATTCAGCTTTGCTGCCACCAGGATTTCAGCAGGCCTTCCCATGACAGACTTACACTAGTCTCTTCTCAGTTCAGCAAAGGTTTAGTCAATTTTCCAAAATTCTTAAAGACCTGATTTTTGAATGAAGTTTCAACACAACTTAGCACATACCCCTCTGATCCCACAAAGAACTGCATTTTTCTTATTATTATTTTTATTTTTTTTCCCGTCCATGAAAGCATCCTCAGCAAATGAAGACGCTCTGTCAAATCAGTGCACCAGTTCTCTCAAGCACATCTCTCCTTGAAGCTGAGACTGCTTACTGGAGAATGGGGGTGGGGAAGGTCTGCTTAGGGACAGTGTTGCTGAGTTGGCATTAGGCTACGCTCCTCTGGGACCACGGTGGCTGAGGGACAGCTTTGAGCCATACCCTGTGGACATATCTGCTTCACAGCTTTCCCCAGCGTTAGATGTAAATGTAAGCCGTGTATTCATGTTGGCCGGAACTCCACCAGCATTTCATACACACTCGGAGATAATTCATCCAGGAGGCTAAGACGTTCATTATGATTAGTAGCTATGTTCTGGTTGCTAAATGGTGTTCAAGACAATGAGGAAATACAGGAGCTGAAATGCTTAGACATGCATTAACACATTAACCAAACCCTTTCAATATGAACCTGGGAAGCTGTATTGGCTGTATTAGCGTCACATTACAGTGATGGGTAAACTGAGGCACAGAACAGTGACTTGGTTTGCTGGTGCCAGTCAAGAGGTTGGACCTGCATCATGATCTCTTTTGCAGTCACTCATTGATGCCCGGCCCTACAAGCAGGGAAAATACATACTGCCAGCAGTAAATATCCCAAGAGGGATGAGTTTATTAGTGTCAGACGTCTCTTACGCTCCCTGTGTATAGAACCACTGTCCGGTAAGACCAAGGATTATTTTGATAAGCAGTTGGTCTCAGGCAATATTAGTTTGTGGTAAAGTTTCTTGGATGTAGCAAGTCTGCTCTACAAGGCTCATTAAATTGCATTTTGCTACATTTACTGCACGTGGCCAGTTTCCCTCATATGGATTGACTGTTTATGCTCATTTCTCAGCTGTGTTTATTGGTGAAGTTTCATAGCCTTAATCACAAACGCATAACAGCCCTAACCAATATAGAGCATCCACCATTTCTAATAACATATGGTCAGACCACTCAATAGTTTAGATGCCATGGTTCGTTAATTCTCCACAGGAGTAATAACTATTTGGTATTGTCTTATATTTTAAGCCAATTTATTGTTCCAAAGGGATAAAAAAAAAAAAGGACCTGCTTATAATCTGAGTTTAAATAGTCCCTTGCTTAGTTTTTCCAGAGCTGTGCTGCTGTGTGACAACAAAATCAAAGCCACAGGACTTTTGTCTTGGTTAAATAAATGTCACTCCCAATTGACTAAAAGCCTTCAGAGGCAAAACTCTAGCTCATCTCTAAGGTTATTCTGATGTGCTGCTTTCCCTCACCCTATTTTGGAGAACACCCATCCTTAGCATGAGGATATGAGAAAGAAAGAATGGTAAATTTAGAACAAATTAGTGGCTGCACCACACCAAAAGCCTGGGAAACTCCCACTGTTGGAAATCAGAAACTCAGAAGGGCTGAACCTGAACTCATGAGCCTCGCCAGACTCCTAACGATGTGGAAAGAAGGTTTCTAATGAAGAAGAGCACGGAATTTTTGCCTCAATTCTTTACGGTGTTAATGCCTTAATAATATTTTGGCTAATACCACAGTATATTAGCGTCCTTATCAAGCTCCATCAAGGAATCTGTTGACTCTGGCAAGTTTGAGGAGATATTACATGGCACAGCAATTATTGTATAGCCAACAAGGTGCAAGAGAGAGGATTATATCTTCCTCTGAAACTTGAACCAGCATCTGAGAAACTGAATAGCCAACCTCATCAACTGGCAGTGGGGTTGGCAGGGTTTTTTGCTACTTTGAGCCATTTGACTGGTTCATTGTTGACTTTCTGCAGTTGCTTCTCATCCTCCCTGGACACCTCCCACCATAAACCCAGCAGCACAGTCTCCTTTGCAAATGCTTTCATGTGGAGAAGTTGATTCAGTCACAGATCGAGAGGATGAGATGTTATGTGGGCTGTGGACCATACTTTCAGGTCAGCCCACAAGACATTCAGGATTGCAGCCAACTTATCCTTAAACAGAGAGAATACTGTTGCTTGGGTTTTCTAAATTAATTCCTGAAATGTAAGGTACCAATAGAAGCGTGGTGATGGAGAATGACATCTAGTGACTCCAGTCCATTGGAGTCTTTAATCGACTCCAGTTTTAGTGTTTCTGTGCTAGGTTTTGTTTGTTAAATACTCACTGGTGATAGCAGAGGTGAGAGCTCTAGTGTTCAAACAAGTTACTCATAACCACCAGAATTTTTAGACATGATGGTGGTAAGGTTAGGTAGGAAGGGAGCTAAGGGGTGTTAGCAGGTTTGTAATGATGCTTAGACCTTTGTTGCCCTGAATGTATGTTGAATATTTCTTGTAAGTTATTCATAGCAATCGTTAGGGACAGGCAATGGCCAGGGCTGTTGACTGTAGATTTCCCAGTTACAGAGGTGTGTGATCTTTCCCATTACCAGTTTTTCATTACTTTTTTTTTCCTTAACTTGTGAGGAAAGAACTAGCAAAATTGAAGCCTGTTTGTTCTTCAGCCTTCTACTGGCATTGCTGACCAGAATGAAAACCACCCAAATGACAGCAGATCAGAACTGAAAAGAATAAAAGGCGAGGAGAGCAAATTTTTACTTCAAAATGTGTTGTCCAGGCCTAATTGATACTTCTGAATAAGTCATTTCTCTATCTTGACAACTGTTAACAGCTCTTGGCTGAAAGTCAACTTTGTTGACTTAATTTCTCTAAAGTTCTGTTCCATCTGGCCAGAAAAAGAGCTATTTTCTTCCCTGGAGAGGTGTGAATCAGATGAGATGTTTGTGGCTGTATCTATGCTGCAGGATTTGAGCGAGTGCCTTAGCCCCGTCTGAACCCTTTATCTGCACAAGATCTCATCAGAACAAGACCCCAGATCCTCTCATTTCCCTTCTCACGTTGAGCTTACACTAGAGAGGGAACCTGGGCACATGGCCAAAGGGCACGAGACACTGCGTCCAAGCCCTGAGCTAACTGTGCCCCATTTCTCCTACTAAATGAGGTAGGTGGGAATACCCCCTAGACATGAAGGTCAACAGGCATGATGTGAGCTGCGTGTAGCATGATCTCTCAGTCTTCAGAAGAGGGTGGCTGAGAGCAACCTGCCTGTTGGGCATGGTGCCTGCAAAGTCCTAGCTCCCACACCTTGCAGGGACACTATTTGGCCACTGTTAGTTGGCCCCAGCCAAAAACATGGCAGGGGGCGTTCCAGCAGTGCAATGACAGAGATGATTGCACTCCCAGGTGCCGTTTAGCCGGCTGGTGCAAATGTACTTTTGGGGTAGCAGGCTGTTGGGTCTGTAGTGGGATACCTGCATGCTACGTTCTCCATATTGCCCTGAAAGTGAATAAAAATCAAAGCAAATCACTTCTGTGGAAAATCCTACTTTGAGGAAAAGGAATTTTCCAAAAAGTGATGAGTTTCTTTTTAGTGCATCATTTAGAGGGGCTCTGCTGGAGATAAAGCAGAGGCGGCAATTTTCAGGGAATGTGTGCTCAGCACTTGAAAGTTGGACGCCTGTGAAATAGATTGGTTTTGGCCTCCATAAACTGAAACACTCAAGATCACCCATGAAAACCCTAGCTACAGATGGCAGATAACAAGGCATGCCTCTGAACTTTCTGCAGCTCTCAAATACAAAATGAGTGGCTAGCCTAGTGATAACACAATTAGACGGTAATGTGTAACAGGCAAAGGAGGTATTCCACATAGAAAGGGAGAGAAAAAGAGGGGGAAACTATTATTTTATAATAAAACACTAACGCAAGTCAGAAAAATTAAGACTAAAGCTCTGAGAAAATAATTAGATACCACAAATTCTACCACACATTGGTGTAACTGTATGGTAGCGTCCCTGTATCACTCTAGAACTTGTTGATCCCAACAATATGTTTCCAAATATTAATGTACTTTGATTTTGTTTATGATTCTTTTTCAACTGGTTCTTAGTGAAACATACCATGGGAACGGTTATCTTTCTACCCTAAATCACAGATTCACGTCCATATTATTTACGTAGAGGGCATGTATTTTGAATCTCTATAATATTTGACCCATGTTCTTGGCTAGTGAGAGGAAGTACATGTGTGTTGCTCGTTCACATAAACATTCAAGCCTTTAAAAATATCTCTTTGACCTTCTTCAACTCTGCCTCAATGATTTCCTGTGGCAGGGAATTCCTTAGGGTGATTATATGCTTTAGACAGAAGTATTTCCTTGCATCCATTTTAACTTTGCTGCCTGTGAAATTGACCCAACAAGCCCCTTTGGTTCTTGCTTTATGAGGTTGGATACAGAGGAACTTCCGGATGGTTTTTCTACAAACCAGTCATTATTTTGTATTCCAGCATTATTTATATATAAATATATATACAAAAAAGAAACACACAACAACAACCCACTTATGTGAACAGGAAAAATCTAAAAGTTTTTCCAGAATCTTTACTCATTCAAGCAAGCAAGAAAACTCAAGAAAATGACCTTGAAAGGTTAGCTGCACCCAGTATACACAGTAAATGGAAAAAAGAAGATGGCCTTTCCCTCTTTTTCTTTCCTTCAGACTGAAAGTATATTTGTCTGTGCACCCATCTCTTACGCTAAGAAAACTGGCCCTTACATCCCTCTTGTCTGCTGTGGGTCTCTGCCAGACCCTGCCACCATCAGCAGTAAGGTTGCTGTTGGAGTAGCAGACTCGGAGACCAGCTACCTCCTCCCAGCTCTGCGCGGTGCCCTCTGTCCCTGAGGTGAGGACACACATGCCAGGAGTAAGGGTAACTTACTAGAGCCATCCCCAGGGTAGGGACAATGGCTGGAGATGGAGGACACCAAGACCTACAGCTTCTTGATGATTCTGTGTCGCTTTTCCATCCCAGCAGTATTCCTGCTTCCATTTACTCCCACCACTTACTGCTGGTTGAAAATGATAGACCTCAGGCCATGGTATTTTCAAGTCAGGATGGGCAAACGAGTTAATAAATTTGCTCACAGTTATTGCAATCTCAGTAACAGAGTTACAGACAGAGCTGAAGACCTCCACCTCTCAGTCTGTCTTGTAGCCCTGGTTACTAATTGCCTGTGTGATTAATTGTACTTCTTCAGGTACTGTAGAAGTCAGTAGATGGATGGGAGAGGGTAGGATGGGTGGGAGATGGGTCTGGAGATGGGTGGGAGAGGACCTGTGTGAAATGAGTCCTGCTTCATCTTCACTAAAGCTTTTGGCTAGACCATAAGGTCTCCTTAAAGGAAACTCCGGAATCCACTGAGGAAATAGAAATTATGAAGCAGGAAGATCTGACTTCCTCATCAAGAAACATAAAATCACATCCCTCTGTGGGACCACTCTGGAAGATCCATGAAGATGTGCTGGAAAGGTCTGGCCCATTGTGCCAAACACAAACAGTAAACACACATTTATATAATTAGAATGAGCTTTTATGTTGCCTGTTTTTTAGTAAAGGATTTATACCTCCCAAGACACCTTTCTTTAAGAAAAACATCTATCATCCCAAATCAGGGATGTCAAAAGGCTTAGCAACTATGAAGTCTTTCTTTACAGTCTCTTCCAAGCTAGTCCTAAAGGTTTTGTGTTTAAAAACCAGAGCCTTTACAGAAAAAAAATAGTATTTTTAGACTCATTCAGTCGCTCAGACGAACAAAAACCCATCGGTTCTCTGAAGACCTCAGAGCTCCAAGATCAGCCTAGTGTCAACCCTCGGGATGCAGAAGCTTCCCAAAGGCCACCATACCACACTTGCCATCAGCATATATGTGTTTAATCAGGCTCTTGACAGGTAGGGACTGTGAAAAGAGGACAGTTTGTTCTCCCAAGCTGTTCGCTCACTAAGCCCCCTGTTTATTTTGGAAGTGAATGAATAACATTGTGCTGGGAAAGGAAATTAAAAAAGCAGGGTTGTAATTTACAGTACAGAAAAGAACAGATTTAAGGGCCTTTTTTTTTTTTTCCCCCTCCTTCTCCCTCCTCTTTTCCCCCTCTTTTCACTGCTCTGGTTCCAAACATCCAAACGTGCTACAGCTGAAAAAGAGGACCTCAAGCCATCCTCACTGCTGGCAACAACAAGTGAGTTACAATTGCCAGTCTCTGTATTCTTGCCAAAAGAACAAACTGCTTCAAGGCAAAAGAAAAAAAAAAAAAAGGAGGTTTATCAAAACCAAATGCCACTGGAAATCCTTACGCTGCAGAGCCCAATTCAAGATGTATATTGAAACCTATCCCCAACCATTTAAGGAAAAAGAAGAAAATGGATTCTTTAATAGAATATTTAAAATATAACAATTGCTTTGGAGTGAGGAATTCTACTCTCTCTGGTTCTTATAAAAGCTCTAATTTTTTTTTTCTTCATCTCTAAGTAAACTCCCAGCAGTTTTCTTTGAAAGTGGATCCTAGGCAGGCACCTCTTTTCCAAAGCGCTCAACATTGTTCTAATGAGATGTGATAGGTGGTTTGGAGTAGGAGCTGGTCCAAGCAGCGGAGGTATCGCTTTATTGTGTGTTTGTTTTTCTTTTAAAATTCAGCGATCTGGCTACTCTTCATTTTCACTTTAATGCTTCTTATTATTTTGTTTCTAACCTGTCTCCTGGATCCAAATCAGATCCAGCCTCCTTCCCCCTTCCAAGCATTCACTGCAGAATGGGAAAGGGGGAAATTCAAGGTTTTTATTTTTAGAGTACTCACAGTTTTGAAGGCCAGAGGGAATGAACTGTTTGAACTATCCAGTTTGATTGTTGGACACCACAGATTATAGAATTTCATGAGGCGATTTGTGCATTTTGTGCAAGAGCTGGACAACACTTTCTGGGAAACCACCCAAGCATCAAGTCCTGCAGGAGGCATCACAGCCTTGGGTGAATAGACCTAATGGGTAAGTCTCACCTCTACAAGATGTACCAAGATTTTGCTTGGAACACTTGCAAGTCCTAGTTCATGACATTCAACCTTGCAATACCTTTAGAAGATACTCTATCGTGTGCTGTCTTTGTCCCGAGCTGTACCTGCAGGCCATGGTTAGGGCTGTGGTTCTTAAGTTTCATCTAAGCAAACGTGCTGGCCTGCTAACTTAAGCATCCACAGTAAAATGTCATCTGAGAGGCAAGCGGTATTGACTCACGGTGACGTAGCAACCATCAGCAAATGCTACCTTTGAGCTGAGACCAGAGCCTGCAGCCAAACCAACTGACAGAAATATCCCAAAATAGTGGGCGGAGGGAGAAACTGCGCAGTCAGGCTCTAATTTCATCTGAGAGACGGGGAAATTCCTGGTGCCTGTCTACATGAAAGCCTTTCCCACCTTACTCCTGACCATGAGGAGGAGTATGTAATCCAGCCTTAGCCAACTGACAGTGGTATTAGCCCTCAGGCCAAAGCCCAAACCTGACTTTGCTCAGCATCACAGCCGAGAAGAGGCAACTAAAAGAAGGAAAGCAGTTGAGAGTAACTTCCCAAGCTGGTTGTGAACTGGGAAGTCATCACCCACGTTGCATATCAGAGCTCAGGCAGTGGGCTGAACTGTCTCTGCTGTCTCAGAGGGCTTCCTAACTGCATCTACAGGCACAGAGGTTTAACAGTACACACTGCAAGCGACGTATGGCAAGAGATCAACATGAGAGTCACAGAATCACAGAATCAGAGAATGATATGGGTTGGAAGGCACCTCTGGAGAGCATCTAGTCCAACCCCCCTGCCAGAGCAGGGTCACCTCGAACAGGTTGCACAGGAACGTGTCTGAGTGGGTTTGGAATGTCTCCAGAGACAGAGACTCCACCACCTCTCTGGGCAGCCTGTGCCAGGGCTCTGCCACCCTCAAAGGAAAGAAGTTCCTCCTCATGTTGAGATGTGACTTCCTATGTTCAAGTTTGTGCCCATTACCCCTTGTCCTGTCACTGAGCACCACTGAAAAGAGCCTGGCCCCATCCTCCTGACACCCACCCTTTAAGTATTTATAAGCATTGATAAGACCCCCCCTCAGTCTTCTTTTTTCCAGACTAAAAAGACCCAAGTCCCTCAGCCTTTCTTCATAAGAGAGATGTTCCAGTGCCCTAACCATCTTGGTAGCCCTTTGCTGCCCCCTCTCCAGCAGTTCCCTGTCTTTCTGCTAGTATTTATAAATGTTGATAAGATCCCCCATTGAGAAGAGTCCATCATGTAGACTCCATTTAAATGACTCCCTAGTTGCCCCATGGACAAACTAAGCAGCTTTGCTATCAGGTGTGTTTTCCAGATCCTGAATCACTTCTTTAAGTCTTTTCAGAACCTTTGCTATTTACCCCATGTCTTCCTTGAAGTTCACCAGATGTGCAAGACAGTGAGAGTCTCACTAATGCGAATACGGATGCAAACACATTACAGATCCTACACATTATTTTCCTGCTTATTGCTGGCAAATTTCTCTGATAGATGCCATCATACTGTTTTGCTGGGTTTTTTTGTTGATTATACCAGGGGAAGAATCACCATTTCACTGCTTCCAAAGTTGTCCACTATCCATGTGACCTCTTCAATGTGTGACCATACTTGCTTTTCTGTTATCCGGTTGAGGTTAATTGAATATCAAATCATCTATTTCAAAACCTCTTTCATTGGTGCTTAAGTCTTATTTACACCAACCCTTCAGCACATGAGTGTGCCCCTCCAGAGATACCTCTCCACGCGTTTGCCTCTCCAAACTGCAACACAACAAAACTATTGCAATTTCCTCCCACCACCCAACCACACGGCTGCGATGAAGGGAACGCAGTTCAGACCTGGAGAGGAGAGCGCCAGAGGAAATAAGAGGTTCGGGATGCAATCTTGGGGCCTTGTAGGTTGATGTGAGTTCCAAATTCTGTTTCCTCCAGTAAAGTGCCTCTGTAATTGTTACCCTGATATTTATATTGTCACTTATGAAATCTGTGCCACGTAATAAAATGTGCTATAAATTAAAGGCAGAGTAGGAGCTTTTTCTTCTGTTCTCTGCTCCATGTCAGCCTCAGGATGTTGCATTATGGAGTCTTTCCTGGTTCACCAAGCCTCCTGCTCCATTATGTCAAAAGAGAAACTGGTGAAATATTCCCTTGTTATTAACTGTTAATGCCTGATTTTTTATATTTTTATTTAAATTTTTTTTACACACATTGCTCTGAAATTGAAATTGGAGCTGCAGCACATTAACAGCTGTTAACACATCTCTGTTAGCTTGTCCACCAGCCGTGGAGCACAGATCCCTTCTGCTCGGCAGCTGAGCCGCCAAGCTCTGTTTCAAATGAAAGCACGGCTCAGCTTCAAAGTCTGCATCTAGAGCAAAGCTTCCTCAGCATCAAAGGTGTGGACAGGCCCTTACCATGATGCACATCAGTCTCGACATCCAGATCCCAGTGAGGCTTTCCTAGGAGCTAATCAGGATTTGCATGAAAGCAAGAAATCAAGCAAAAGGCTTGCCAGGATTTAGATGCTGGATTTGAGCTCTGCACTCTCTGTCGACTAAGCACAGTTCCTCCCCCCACCCCTACCCCCCTAGGTCCTAACAGTTTTTTCTCAGATTTATGGAGAAAAGCACAAACATTGCCCATGTCTCTGGGTGCCTCTCTCTGCTTCTTTGATTGCACCTGAAGAGCAAGCCATGGCTCATGTGACAGTAGTGCAGAAAGGTGGCTGGCTTGGGTGGCACCTTGGGATGCTGGTTGTCTCAGCTTTTCACAGCTGCAGAGGCAGCATGTGCTTTCAGGAACTGGCACAGGGAAGGGAATCATCGATATCTGAGTGCTCCTGTATCACCACTAAAATCTCTACAGTGTTTAAACCGTGTGTCAGCAGCAGAATTGCCAGACATTTCTCTAAAAGCTGAATTAAGACAGTTGTCAGCTACCTGTAGGGAACTCATGGGACCGTGGAAATAAATATTAGGATATCCTTGGTGATATCCTAATGAAGATTTTTTGTATGCTCAAACCGTGTGCCTAGCCTGGATCCAAATTGGATCTAAGCTCTCATCAGGTTGTGAAAGTCCTCAATCCATGCTGGAATAGCTCCCTACCCAGGTTGTGAAACCCTTGAGCCCTTGGACCAGAGCTTAGCAGGGTAGAATCATAGAATCATGCAATCATGGGATCATAGAATTGCCTAGGTTGGAAGGGACCTTTCAGATCATCTAGCCCACCCATCAACATAACTCTGACAGAAACCATCACTAAACCATATCTCTAAGCACTACGTCTGCCCGTCTTTTAAATACCTGCAGGGATGGTGCCTCAGCCACTTCCCTGGGCAGCCTGTTCCAATGCTTGATAACCCTTTCAGTGTAAAAAGTTTTCCTAATATCCAATCTAAACCTCCCCTTGCACAACTTGGGGTAAACTGACTTATTTCTCGTTATCAATTTAAAGAGGAGGTGTGATACAGCTGAAAGAGGCTTGAGAAGCTGCTGGTAATAATTTCTTGGCTGCTGGCCCTCAGCTGATATCAAGGTCCAGGAATGATGAGGAGAGAAAAGGAGGGGTTCTTCTCTCCACTTTGACCTGTTCCCAGGGTCCCGCTTGAGGTGATAGTGACACCAAGACCTAGAAATACAGGGAAGGAGAATGAGGACTTTTTCCTTACCGTTCCTCATCTCTCATGTCTCTGAGCTCTGTTCCAGTCGTGCAGCTGATACCAGAACCCAAGACTGCAGGAACGTACCCACCATAAGGTGTGGGTCTGAGCTGGGCAGCTGGGACCTGTGCCTCACTGCAGCGGAAAGCTCAGTAAATTCATTGATAGCTTAATAGCTTCACCTTAACATTTAATGTATAAAGAAGCTATGTCCATTCTGTGCCACCTCTGAAGAGGCAGTGATCCATACCTGATAAGTGGCAGCTTTTTTCATTGTTGTGAGTGCTTAGCAAGTGAATATCTGAATCCACCCTCGGAATGAGTACAGCTGTCTGAAGGACAGTGTAGATCTCCTCCTTCAGCTTCATTTGGCAATTTATATAAGGGGTCCAGGATCATCTTCTCCTCCTTACATATTTTCAGAGACCTAACAGGACAATTTAGACTGCAAACATACGGAAAAAGAGTCCAAGCTGTGAACCTAAGTGCGTAAATTGGATCTATGAATTTAACCCAGGGACAAAACAACTAAAATATGAGAAATTTTTCAGTGCAAAACCAACAAACTCTTTTCATAAAGAGAGTCCTGAGCTCTATGTATGTCATCTTTCCTCTTTACTTTGAGAATAGTAACACTTTTATATCTCAGAAAGGGCAAAACCACATCACCTGTGATGTCTTGGTTACCATCATAAGGTAAGACTGGGAGGACTAAGCAATGTCGTAAGAGGGAATGGGGAAAGAAGCATCAATATCAGCAGATGCTGTGCACAGCCTAAGTCTGGATGACCTGCTGGTCCTTCTTGCTGCCCTGCCATCTCATGGTGCAGGGGTCAGGTACTGCACCAAAATAGGGCGAAGGTGTTACCAAGGTAGGCAGAATACAGCGGTGATTAGTCAGAGGGAGGAAATTTGCTTCAGTAGTATCACTTAATGAGACCTAGCAGAGACACAAATTTTGCTGGTGGTTCTGATTATCTTGGAGAAAGACTTTTCTGTGGCAAAGGCAATAAATATGTGAAAGCAAAGATCAAACAGAGAAGGATTTGCACTCCATGAAGGAATCCCATTCACCAAGGACCTTTGATAAGGCCACAACATTATAAACTGTTGATGTTAGAAGTGATACATGGATGAAAATCAGTGTTTTGGTGCTACCACTAACAGTGGGACATTTGATTCTGATCTGAAAAGCCACATAGCAGCAATAGTGTCCCAAGGCCACGTGTTCCTTCAGTTGCAATCGCTTATCAATTGTACACACATTATGCAGGATGACTTTTTCTTTTCCATCCCTGCAAATGTAGCCGCAGATCTGAGATGCGAGGGGTTGTGTCTTTTCCTGCAGCATTACTTCCAATGGGTATCCTATAGAATAAATTATACACTTAGTTCCTATGTACCTTACAGCCACTGAATGAGATATTCAGGAATAAGTGTCCGACTCGTTAAACTCCGGTACATTTGATTAGAAACAACTGAAGGGAAAATAAATAATTTTATTGACTGCATGGGGATCAAGAGGCAGCAGACTCGGTCTTAACTATGCTTGTTCTGCAAGCCTAGGAAGGCTACAAGCCGGTGGCTCTGCATGCATGCAGGAGTAGACATGCAGGCTAAGAAAATGCCATTTCCTATTAACTTTCCACAGTAACAATCACATAATGGAACAAAAATAGCTGTCTCTGAATCAGCAGAAAGAATGCAACTGTGGCTTCAAATGAATCTGAGTGAGGCGGTGCTGTGAATCCAGGATGCAAAACATGGAGGAAGAACAGGTTACACAAGAATTTACGCTAAAGCTGGTTAAATGGACATTACCACAGCATTAGGGCTCTGCATCTTCCAGCTCCATGATTCCAGCCAGTAATCAGGAATGCGCGGTATTAAATTTGTGAAAGAAAATTCAGCAGGTACTCTTGTAAATCAGTGTCTGATTTTTAAGTGACAGAGATAGTAGGGAGGTTTTTTGTGTGTGTGTATGGTTGGACTCAGTGATCTCAAAGGTCCTTCCCAACCATGATAGATATGATTCTATGATTCTATATTTATGCACAGCAGAAGTGTGGTGTTTCCAGGTAAAGCTTAATAATATCTACAAGAACATGAGACAAAGCTGACCAAAGTGAGGAGGCAATTAGGGACATTAGGAAAGAAGCAGGGAAATTAAAAGCTTTTCTTCTGTTCCTTTTGGTGCATTATTCTTCAACCATAAAAAAATAATAGGGAAATTCCTGCTCTCAGGGAATTTTTATGGAGAAATTTGAATGTGGTCCTGAAAGAAACTCCAGGTTTAAAAAAAAATATTAAAAATTATGGAGAAACCTGAGAAGTTCAAGTGCAGTAAATCAACAGGAGCTGATGATCTACACCCAAGGGTATGGAAGGAAATGAAGTGTGAAATAGCAGAGATCTGAGTTTATGCAATAACGGACCATTCCAAGAGCCACTGAAATCAATGGAAAGACTCTCTATACTTGTCTGAAAACTGCATCAGACCTTCCCAAATTAATTCAGAAAAACAATGAGTACTCACAGGAGGGTGTTCATCACCCTTTCAGGTCGGATGTGGGAAGCACAGTGGGGTGAGGAGGGCTGTATCAGTAGGATCAGCCAGATCAGGAGCAACCCAGACCCTACAGAAAGCTCGCTGTAATTACAGTGTTCCATCTCAGCCAGTGCAATGCAGCTCTGCGGGAGCTGGCCCCGTAATATTGGGAATGACATGTGACACTGTGAGCATCAAGCCAAATCCTGCCACCCACATGGCGTGGTAAATGGTCTCAGGATCTGGCCCATCTCAGTGGCACCACTGTGTTTGCATGACTACAGGCGCTGGAAGCTCGGCTTAGTTCCCTGGCTTGCTAGATGTAGTACATCTGAAAGCTGCTCTTTCTTCCCCGAAATCACTGCTGGCAATCATTTGTCACAGCTAAGGACAACATCTCCCACTGCTTGGCGATAGGGTTTCTGCACAGACGATGCCTTATGGACAACTTCAAGTTTCCAAAACAGCATGAGTGCGGAGCACAGGCCAGGCTTCCCTTTTCAGACACCAAGAAGCAAACACTCCCAGCTGCCAAGGATTTTACTTTATTGTCATTTAAGTTGGCTCCTTCTGCACAAATTGCTGGCGGTCTCACAGTAGCAGGAGTTGAGTAATAATAGTATTTCCAGTATGCTCACCTCCAAGCAATGCTTTAGAGGGGAGACTGCTGGGAGAACAGGATGAGGATGGTTTGTATTGGCTGTTCCTTCTCTCTTTCTCATCAGACTGTGATTCAAGCTAGCATCAAAGTACAAACTCCATCACTCACATCCCCCCTGCAGATTTTCCATGTTGGCTCCTCAGCAAGTGGGACTAGACTGCCATTCATCAGTCCTCGGAGGTGCTGAGAGGGTCCTCTCATCTTGGAAATTCTGAAACAAAGTCATCCACCAGCTTTTCAACAGTGCCATGGCTTTACTACATAGGGGCTGGGGATTGATATATTTTTCCCTGAGAAGATTTCTCCAGGAAGTTTGCAAAATCTAGACTCCACAGGCTTCACACAGCTACATACAGGACACTCCCTCTTCCTGAAACTTTCCTCATACTCAGAGAAATGAAAAACAAATCAAGGAAAGTGTCTGGAAGCAGACAGAGTTCCAACATCACTCCCAGAGTCATCAATATGCCATCTACAACAATCTCTAAATGTGACGTTAATATAGTCCCTGACTGTAGAGATCCAGTGCTCTTCTCCATTTTCTTCTCTGAGAATGCGAGGAGATCCTCCCCCATCCCCATCCTCTTCCTTATCATTGGTCTCCACATTTCCAAAATATTTTTTTTAACTTAGAGGCAAAGTCATGCTGTTGTGGAGCAGGAACACCTCTGCTTTGTCGGTCATCTGAGACAGCAGAGGCTGGAGAATGTGTTGTTTTGACAGAGTTCTTTGAAAGCAGATCCCCACTCATGGTGCTTACCTAGCCTTGCTTACTTAGATTCCAAGGAGCACCGTGGTTTCTTGCCTGCTCTGTGATCAATCCTGGCAAAAAGATGCACCAATATCGGCTCCATCTGCAACAAAATGCAACAGAACAAGAAAGGAGAAGCCAAGTAAATGCACGCAAGAAATAAAGCCACAAGGAAAAGGGAGCAAGGGCAGGAGGTGACTGGGTTAATACATTGCTCACTGGAGGAAATAAAGACTAACGATACCATCCCACCTGGAAATAACATGTGTTGTGTGGATTATCAGAGTATGTCTGAGAGAGACCACGATTTGTGAAGGGCTGATTCAGCTATTCAAAGCTGTAATGCTACATTCAGTAACACAATCTGAAAGTTGATAGCGATTTAGTGCTTCCGTTTTCTGACTTTGCTGGGAGCTGGGAGACTCTACGTGGAATTAATGCAAGTTGTCTTGCATTTAATTGCCTAGAATGTTCTAAAATGTAAAAAGAAAGGGAGGTATTTCTTATGGTAAATAATACTTCAGTCAATACCTAGATAGCCCTGACTAGGTTTTGGCGTTCACAACTCGTTGAAGAGAACTGAGAGAGAAGGAAGGACTTCTCGTCATTACTGCCCCAATGTTTTCTTTTGTGTCTGGAAACAGTTTTATGCAACAGCGGAATGAAAGATCAGCTACTGCCGCCTGAGTTTGGTGATGGTTTTCTACCTCATAACAAAAAAGGGCAATGAAAATTTACACCAATAGACACAGACGTACAGTTTCCAGGATTATATGGACAAAATTGGTGGGGCTGCATGATGAGAGAGAATAAGCGACTTCATGAAATCCTTTGGGAATTAAGATGACTTATCTGTTTTCCACACAAAAACCCAATCTGAACTCCACTGTACCCTTCTTAGGAACCCAATCCTGGGGTGGCACTTCACAAAATAGAGTGAAATGCTTGCATGCCTTTACAGGAAACAGACAATCAAGCAAGCAGGAATAGGAGGCACGCAGCTGAGTTGTGGAGGGGAGCCTACCAGTCAGTATAAAATGCTGAAAGATAGCATGGTGTGAAAAGATGTCTCTGAAGATTGGGCCCTCAACAGACCTCAGAGTTAAGAACCTCTGGGAAGCGAGGCTGAATTTTTCAGTTGCCTCCCTGCCTGTACTTGAGGAGACCTCATCCCAGATATGTCCTATTTTTCTGACCAGAAGTTCTGTCTGGAAGGATGGAGGATTGTGTACCTCTTTGCAGTGTGTTTCTGGATCTGCTGCAATATGGCACCTGCCTTCATCCCTGGATCATAACGAAGAGTGGGATGCAGTATGTAGTTGGTGGTTTGATGCTTTCCACCTAGGAAATGGAATACCTGGATTCATTTACCACGTCAGTCTTTACAGCTTCAAATCCACCCATATCACCTCCCAGAACAAAGCCCTGACCAACAGGCTATCACAGAATCATAGAACCACAGAATCATGGAATGGTTTGGGTTGGAAGGGACCTTTAAAGGTCATCTAGTCCAACCCACTTGCAGAAAGCAGGGACATCTTCAACTAGATCACGTTGCTCAGAGCCTCATCCAGCCTGGCCTTGAATGTCTCCAGGCATGGGGCCTCCACCACCTCTCTGGGCAACCTGTTCCAGTGTCTCACCACCCTCAGTGTAAAGAACTTCTTCCTAATGTCTAATTTAAACCCACCCTGCTCTAGTTTAAAACCATTGCCCCTCGGCCTATTACTACATGCCCTTGCAAACAGCCCCTCCCCAGCTTTCCTGTAGGCCCCCTTCAGGTGCTGGAAGGCTGCTTGTAAGGTCTCCCCGGAGCCTTCTCTTCTCCAGGCTGAACAACCCCAACTCTCTCAGCCTGTTTTCATAGGAGAGGTGCTCCAGCCCTCGGATCATCTTCGTGGCCCTCCTCTGGACCTGCTCCAACAGGTCCATGTCCTTCTTGTGCTGAGGGCTCCAGAGCTGGACACAGTACTCCAGGTGGGATCTCATGAAAACAGAGTAGAGGGGGAGAATCACCTCTCATCCAAACCATGCAACAGAGCCGGGCCAGAGAGAGAGCAAGAGCGGGAGACCTGTCCTCTGTGCTCCCCTATGAGACACAGCCCAAGATTTCATGCACTAGCTCTTCTTGCATTAAAGAGGTATTCAAATTCGTACAGAGAGCTTTCCAGGTAGGACACCTCCCAGATAGACCCACCAAGATCAAATACATATAGACAGCTTTCCAGGCAGGACAGCCCCTGGATAGACCTACCAAGAAGATTTCCCCAAAGCCAAGGTCTTCAGGATTACAGGGTCTGTAGCTGTAGGGCAGGGACTGATGCCAAGACTTCCAGACAGTCTCTCCTGGAGCCAAGAGCCTGGAAGAGTAGATATAATCTGGGCTCAGCTCCCAGGTCCACAGCAGGGAGCCTGGAAGCTCAGAGAAGCCTGGTTAGAGCCAGAGTGCTCTGAGCATGATGGTTCCCCACTGCAGGGCTGCGACTCGGAGCCTGGGGAAGGGGGACAGTCTCTAAGGTTGGGGAAACCAAGCCCAAATGCAAGCTGTCCTCTTCTGGACCTAGCTGGACCAGTGCACATGGATTAGGGAGTGGTATGCCAGCAGGACGATGACTGTAGTAGCAAGGCTTCAAGTGGTGTCTTCTCCCAGCACTTGCTGGAACAAGGAAAATCTCTGGGTCAGAAGAGCCCATTTCTTTTCAGGCCCATCATGTTTTGGGAATCCTGCAAGCAGAAATGTATTAGAAATTCAAAATACTTTTTGGGTTATATCCATCAGAGACGGAAAGCAAATTTAAAAGATAAATAAACAAAGGACAGAATTGGAAAAGAGGAAAAAAAATAAATCCCTAAAATCTTGAAAGGTTACCTTTTGCCAGAACAGTATCTGCTCTAGGCATGGAGCGAAGGGATTGACTAATTTGAACAAAACACTTTTTTTTTTCCTATGTATTTCTAAATGAACTGATATAGTACTCCAAAGACAGAAATGTGGGCTAGGTTGCTTAGCGGTGCGTGTGAGTGCAGCTCCGCTGACTTCTGGCAGGATTTCCCCAAAGCAAGTTATTCAAGAACGAGTGCAAACCCCATCAGTTAAATTATTCACAGCTATAGTCCCTGCTTTATTAGACTGTTAAAAAAAAAAACAAACAAAAAAGAATAATTTATTTTAACTAATCACAAATTCAAATCACTTCGCTGGAAAATGATAGGCAAATAGCTCTAGTCAGCCTTAATAAGGTTTGGGAGGTAAGCCAGGCATTGATTTGGCCTCTTGGAGCTCTGATATCATGCTGGCCGCTGGGCAATGGTTATAGGAGTCAGAGATGCAGCATGCTGGTTTTTTCAGAAGTCTCTGCCAGCAAAGGAGACAGATGCCTTTTGGACTAACACCCACTGAACTCTCACACACGCACACACACATGCACAGGAGTGTTTATTCACTTGTCCGCGGCTCCGTTGCTAAGTGGATGTGTTCACACTCTCTCCGCTTGTTTTATTAAGCCTGACACATTGTTGTGCAGACGCAGCCCTCCGCGTGCTGCAAAAAGTGGCTTGCAGATAAGGTGAGTCCTTCCCGCTGGGCTCTGTGTGAATTTGGTAACTCTTCCATTCACTCAGCAAGGAGGGATTAATAACAGCGACTAAGGCGAGATGCAACCAGGCTTCCCTTCGTGTTTTCTATTTAGTTTTTCCATCCCATTCTTTGACAGGTCTTGACTGCAATGAAAAATTACATCTTTAATTGAAATGCAGGCTCCTAGCAGAAAAGAAAGGAGATCTGGTGGGACAAACGCAATACTTGTAGGCAGGAGACGTTAGTTCAGGTTCTGGCTTTCCTACAGCCTGCCTGTATGAGCCCTAACAATTCATCTGATACCTCTGTGCTTCTGTTCTCCTGGTAAATGAGAAAAACAAATTGCAGACTTCCTCCCTCTCTGGAACTCTTTCTAGCCTGCAAGACTCTTTGGAGCAGCCAGTGTCTCTTGTTACACGTAGATGCCGGGCCTTCCCCAACAGGTTGCAAACTCAGAGAAGATTCCTAAGTGCTACCGTAATAATGAGTCATTTATCCCCAAACTCCCTCAGCAGGTTATTGTATATAATAAATAAGGGACAGACCGACCTTTACTGAAAGCTTGAAACTTTTTGAAGGTTTAAAAATCAGAGCATGCCAGGCCACGAATGTCAATTCAGCCTCCTACAGAAAGGCAGAAAATTGTCTCCACTTTAGAGATCTGAACAGGGAGAATAAGTGAGAGTTTCCCAGTTCCTAATTCCCTGTGGAGTTTCTGAAATTAAACATAAATCTCTGTTACAGAGCCCTTGCTAACCAGTTTCTTCTTTGTATTGCAAAACAAAAAAAGCCAACCATTCCCCCCGAGTCTCCCAGCAAAGTCAGAATGAGAAAGTGAATTTTTTCCAGTCCTTCAGTTATTTTTTGTTCGAGAAATATTTATAAATTCTAAATTCAGTCAATCCCACGTCATTTTTTGGTTAAGAAAATGCTTATATATCAACCACTCTTCTCCTATTACTAAATGAGATTGCAATTAAAAGAAATGCAGCTTAAAATCTCTTATCTTATGGTAGAATATGTGTATATTTCAATGCATGTGTATACATATACTGATATATATATTCTCTAACTTTGAACTGCAAATATTTATCAAGCACACTAAATATTGTAAATGAATACAGCTTTAGCACTCTTTCCAAAGACATGAATAACCCTTACAGAATAATATACATGAATCTTGCCTGTATGTTTAGACTTCTCCTATATATTAATTTCCTGAATAGGGCATCATCTCTGTCGGAGTCACAAAGCATCTTTTACACTGCTAGGTTCTACCACGTGCATTACTATAATGTGGTCAGGGACTATGAATTTTTTAGGTAACATTCAGGGGGCATTTTATATGCATATTTCATGAGAGGAGGGGGTGGAAATAATATTTTTGGCAGACACTTGCCAGGATATGGATGGGATTCAGGAGAAGATGGCTTTTCATATAAGTAGTCAACTCCACTCAATTTAAACCATTGCTCTTGGGAAGCATTTAAAACACAGAGCTCAAATGGAGCTGCACTGTAAGCAGTACAGAGCAAACTGTCCAGAGTGTGTGTGTGTGTGTGTATATATATATATTTATATATAGCCAGATGCTCAAGGTCAAACACACAGAGCTAGCCATTTGGGGACTGAAACTATGAAGCAGTTTGCTGAGGCAACTCACTGTTCAGAGCTGCTTACCCTCGAGAGGCTGCTCGACACTAGAAGTTGTCCTTGGGGTCAACTGTGGGTTCTAAGTCACTGCAATAGCACTGGCGACAAGGCATATCTGAGGAGCTCAGGCAGCAGATGCAGAGAAAAGAACAGTGCAAGTTGCTTGGGGATTAAAGCATAAAGCCAGTTACTCTTGTACAGCTGCTGGGGACCTACTACACTGGGACATCTTCCTTCCCAATGAGCTACAAAGCTCGGATCCTTACAAATGGTGCACACACAGCTACGTGCTCGGGCAAAAATGCAGTGATCCATCTGTGTCTGGAGTCGGCACCTTGTGAGAAAAATCATGGGGAAAAAAATCTTCATGAAATAGGCTCAATGCTCAGCATTGAGGATGCTCATGGGACCAGGTAGTCGGGGCTTGGGGAAGGCACTGGGTGCACCAAACCAGGAAGCAAGCTTGTTTTCTTAAGGTAGTCAGTGGAAACCAGACAGATTTAGGCATACATATTACTCAGTCACAAAAATGGAGGGAATGACTCCTCCGGACACTGCAAGACTACAGGAATCTTCATAATCAGATCCACCTGAGCTCCACCAGGGTCCTGTCCAGACAACTTCCTACCCTGCCCTGGGCACTTGGCTTTTGGCCTGGCCCTGAGTAGGCTCATCCTGGCTTTTTATGATTCTATGATTCTGTCCTTACTTTCTAGATCATTTACTACACAGTTGAAAGGCGGAAAGACATGAAAAAGCTTGGCAGTCTGAGTACATTACTAACAGGTTTTGGAAACAAGTAATCTGAATATGGTTCCAAAGCCCATACTCGTCCTGCCTAACTTTAGGTACACAGTGGAGCCGCAAAAATAAGTAGCATAATTGCCTTCAGCTCCTTTATAATCAGAGTAAAAACACAAGTGCTTACAGAGGCAATATGTCTCTTAACTGGACTGGATTTTTTCTCTCTCTTCATTAGGGGTAGTGGAGTACTTCTGTCTTTCTGTGATCATTCCTGATTTCAGCCTTCTTGAACTTCCCCAGTCCCGCGAGAAAGTCCATCTTGGATGCTCTAAACTATTTCTCTTGAGATTTTCTCTCTCAAACACTTGGATTTATTTTCACCTTTTCTCCAATCATCACCTTTACTACTTTATTAATGGTCTGGATCCAACCCAGATCTTTCTTAATTCTGCTTGCCCAAATTCAGTTTAACCCCTGTTATCAAATTCAACTGTAATTTCTGCGTGGGACAGTAATGGTTTAGAAAATCTACTGTATCTGCTTGATTTCCCAGAAAGAATTGGGAATTTAAAACTCTCTGCTAGTACAAGGCCAAATAAACTGCAGGTCAGCCACATATTCTTACTTTCTGGGGCAATTTTTCATAAATTCACTTTCTAAAGATGCTGAAAGCAAGTTTATGAGCGGAGAACAGCTAAGTGAACCATTAAAATGGGTTGCTAAGATTAGTCCTGTACCACTTCAGCGTGCTGGCGAGCCCTCCTGACAGCCCCCTCCGGGAGCAGTCAGAAACCAGAAAGCATCTGCCTTGGGACCAGTCAGTCATGCCTGCATCCGATCCTGGCGCCTATCCTGCTGAGAAAGGGGGCTTGTCTTCACTAATTTCATGATGTCACCATTAGAAGACTGGGAAGCGATATTTCCATGAATAATAATACACTATGAAGGGCAATCAGTGTTCAAGAACAACGTCCTTGATCGCTGGCCAGCCAAGCAACCTAAAGAGCTTTCCTCCTCCTTGCGTAGAGAAACGAGTTATTGATTTGCACATTGTTACAGAGGGCAGTTCTTAATCATAATTAGGCCACTGTGAAAAGTCAAAGCATTCAAATCATGTGAGGGTTTTCACCATTGCAATCTGGCATCCATATGTTCAATGGCAACTCAAGCAGACTGCTTTAATTTTTCCATAGTTTTTTTCTCTGAAGACTCAATATCACTTACCCTTTTAAATATGTCAGTTCTTGTGTTTTTGAATATGCAGCCCCCATATTGTCTTTCAGAAGGCTAAGTTAAAACACAGCACTCTATTTTGATGCACTATACAATAAGAAGTTCTCTCTTTAAGAAAAATAAGACATGACAATCGCCATTGTATCGTAAGATATTCCCACAAACTTGCCTGCTGTGATCTGAATATAGGTTGCTTCAGAACCTGACCAAGTTTCTTAAGTAAATTCTGAATAAAAGTAAGAGTAGCCAAAAATGCTTGTAACTGATTGCTAATCTAGGGCACTGAATACATCCTTCAGATATTTCCAGCCATCACTCAAATATTTCTAGCTGAAAGGTTTAGTGTTTATGTTCATCTTGGGTTTGGTAAAGAAAATTCAGAAAAAAACCCCTGTCTAACTAAAGTCTCTCCCTGAAAGGAGTCTAAAAGCAGTTGGCTTTTGGCAGTGGAGATCAGTACTTATTCCCTCTCATCGAGGAAAAGGAGCTATATGAGTGAAAGAGTGATGGGGGCTCAAGCACAGATGGTATTCTGTTGGCTTGGAGTACACTTACTTAAAAAATTAACTGTAGTTTTCAGATTTTCAGATGGCTGGGGTCTGAAACCATCTTACAGTGCGAATGGTAGCAAAACACCTTGGCATTTTTAAGGGGAAGGATAACCATTTTATGAAAGGGTTGAAACTCTTCCTGACAGAAAGGAGAGGATTCCTCAAACCCTGCAATGCTGGAGGTCGTGGCTGCCTCCTCTTGTAGGCCATGGGAATGGAGGGACTCCTCCAGGGCACTGGTCTTAAGTAATGTCTAAAACAGGTTTCAGAAATCACTTCCTAGACATACCAGTTTCTTTGTGTTGTCTATAAAGTGAACCTAGTGTGACTAGGTTAGACGGACAGAGCTACACCAGAGGCATTATCATAGAATCGTAGAATCATAGAATTATAGAATGGTTTGGGTTGGAAGGGACCTTAAAGATCATCCAGTTCCAATGCCCCTGCCATGGGCAGGGACACCTCCCACCAGACCAGGCTGCTCAAAGCCCCGTCCAGCCTGGTCTTGAACACCTCCAGGGATGGGGCAGCCACAGCTTCTCTGGGCAACCTGTTCCAGTGCCTCCCCACCCTCATAGTAAAGAATTTCTTCCTAATATCTAATCTAAATATCCCCTCTTCCAGTTTAAAACTGTTACCCCTTGTCTTATCACTCCATTCCCTGATAAAGAGTCCCTCCCCAACTTTCCTGTAGGCCCCCTTTAGGTACTGGAAGACTGCTATAAGGTCTCCCCGATGGTAACAATCCCACCAATGGGGCAATACCTAATTTCTTTCTATTGGATATATCATGTTTTTATCCAAATCTAAAGTTTGAAAAAAACCCACATTTTGTCTGAGACCTGGAGTACAAAGTAGAACCGAGGATGACATCATGTATTACAGCAGAAAATGTATCTTAGCTTGTCTGAAAATCACTGGAATACATCAAATTCATTGGTTCTGCTTTGGGCCTTTCTACCCTAAGTTCCTTCAGCTTCCAAATACCTCCCCAGGTCTCCTGCAGTGCACATACCCCAGGTGCCTTGCTTGCAATGCTAGCCAGCTTTTTCCCAGCAGCACGTCGCTCAGTGAACGCAGTAGGAAGTAGGAAAACAAACGCCATTTTTTGCATACGCTTTTGAATCACAGCCCAATGAGGGTCTTCTATTGCTTCTATCAACAAAAAGAGCAAGGCCGAGATGAGGTCATTGAAAAGGTAAGAAAACAGATTATTAATTTATGCCAGCCTAAAAAACTCAACAATTAGGGACATATGCTTCCAATGCAAGAATTTTTTTTAGTCATCCAAAGCCTTAATTGACAGTTAAGGGTAGAGCCTCAAAGCATCTCGGACTCCGTTTGAATGGGCAAAATATTAAAAACTTCCCATGTTCGTCATCAGTTCCTTAGAAACTAGGAGTGAGAAGTTTCAGTAGTGGGAGATCTTAGGCTTACTGAAGGATTGAAGAGTCCTGAAGTAGTCTTAAAGCTCCGTTCCTTAGGTAGGACGCCTGGCAGAGTCTTTTTAGAGAGTCATACTACATGACATCTCAATAGTACAACTCCAACTCTTCATGTTGATGAACTTCATGACATGACAACCTTCTCTCCCTGATCCTGAAAAAAAGATAGCACTTAACATAACCATACAAATTTTTATATTTATGGTGATGCCAGTTTGGCTTAGATGGTGTCTTCACAGCTCTTCAGCAGCTGACAGATCATGTGTTTTACCACAAGAAGACCTTTTGCAGCAGTGTTTGGCATGATAGAGCTTTTTTTAATACAAATTGGAGGTGCTACCTCTTCCATAAGGCCTCGGTCTTGCAAATATTGAGAAGACAAAGCTCAAAATGCCTCGTCCTCCTGAAATCTCTAACCATATAACGTTATGCTCTCCTCTAGCATGGATAACCAAGTTGCATTCCTGATTCCCTCATGTGAAGCCCAAGCAACCCATGGAAATAGAAAAGCCTGCTCCTGTGTTATCATAAAGAATTGCATTTTTAAGCCCGCTTTAGCAAATTAATTGGTTTGATGTGATTTAGGACAAAATTTTCCGCTTTCTCTTGACATTTTACCTCGATGCTGCCACATCCAAAAGATCCACAGAGAGCAGAGGAGTTAAGATGAGGGAAAGCGGAACTTGCTTCTCCTCTGGCTTCCCACCCCCTGCAAAACCAAGAACCATTCTGCACGGCAGCGTCCCCTCTCCTACCCCCAGCCTGACATACTATGAATAAGGACCACAGTTCTCCGTTCACTCAGGAATGCCAGATATGAAACCACAATCAAGCTTCGATCTCTTCAGCACAGCATGCTCCACATGCCAATCTACATGTTTGTTGAAAAAAATGATTCTGCTGGAATAAGTTTCTATTATAAGCTCTCACTGTATACATTTTTTGGAGTTAGTATATAATTCCCGCACCAGAACCCAATATCTTTTCTGTTTTACAACTGCACATAAATACAACTGCCTTCCATCTAAAAAAAAATAAATATTCACAATGTCTGTTCAGTTTGCCTTCTCGCAGCATCTCTCTCCCTCTGCCCAAATATAATCGCACTTTCTAACCCCAATCACTCATGGGGGGAAAGCCAAACAAATCTCGCATTCATAAACTCAGATGACAGCCACCCTGACTCATAGGAATCGCGTTGGATTTATTGGAGCCGTTAGCGCAGTACAAAGCAACTGGAGTAAACAGCGACTTCCAAGAGAGGCAAAGTTATTTGGAGCGGCTCCAACATGCAAATGGCAGAGACATTGATAGCTGTAGCAATTATTATTTCCTTTCCCCACACCCTTTCCCTTTCTGCAGTTTAGCCAAATTAATTTCTTTGCAGATGCTGGAGGCACTGGAATTTGCTGAAAATGATGGTGATTTTGATGGCCACCCTCAGGTTTTCAGGACAGGAATGAAGAAATTTCTAGCTTACCCATCACCATGAATTCACAGTGGGAATAGTGTTTGGCCTGATAACATGTTCACTGGGTCTTGATTTCTTCTTGGAACTGGTGAAACAGGTTGTCTGACCAAGTGATTTGTGAGCTAATCATCGTCTGTGTGAAGCAAGTAGGAAAAGGGCCAATTTGTCTGGAATTAATTTTTTTTAAAATAACCGAGCTCCCACAAAGATGAGCTGAGTCCAGAAAGATGACTTCAAGGTTAAAGCGCAAAATTGGAAAATAGGGTAATTATTACTATTGGTAGTATTGTTACTGCTTTTAGCAGCCTCACACCCAAACCAGAAAGTTGTTACGACAGGAGTTGTGCAAACACTGAACAGAAAAATAGTCCTCACCCCAAATAACACATAATCTTACACAAGAGGCAGAGACGCTAACAGGGAAAGTACAGGGACAGAATGAGCAGTTCGTAGCCTGAACAGGATGAAATGTGAGGAACTCCAGAGTCACCTTCTTTTTCCATCTGTCTGGTTTCTTTACACTAGCGGCCCTTTGGGTCAGGGTGTCTCTCTTTCTATGCATTTATACAGCTCCAAGCATCGCTTCTGGTCTGACGGAAAATTTGGGGAAGCTTTCAGCAAGTTTCTAAGTGAAAGGTATGCAAATGGATAAGACAGTCAGCCTGGCCTTGTTTATGATCTTTATTCTTGTGTTAAATTCATATGTACGTGGGATTGTGCCATATGTTTCCAGTCAACCCTCCGACATGGATTCCTTGGAGTAAGGAAGACATTATGCTGAGAGGAACAGGAGGTTTCAACAACAGAGGATACTGCAGTTGATGCTTTTGGCTCAACTGATGAAATTGCTAGGTTTCTTTTGTGCTAGCAAGAAGAGGAAAGCTGGCCTCGTGTGACAGCCTGAAACATTTTTTAGTTTGATGTTTTGGACACAAATCTGAGTGTGAACCAGTGGGCTGAGCACTGAACCAAGACCTGGCTGATACTGGTTAAGTTTCTAGCTCTTCCTGATATCTTTGAGGAGATTTGGCAATACACATGCACATTCCCATGGTGTTTTGCCCTACCTGGTACTTCTACCTGTCGTTGCATGTTGTGGGCTCGTTGCAACCCAGACGGCACTAACCCAAGATCTGTTGCACAGTTAGACCCTTTCAAAGATTTCTGGGGCAGACACAATTGTTTCATGCATCAAAGAACTAACATACATTTATTATCCCCTTTGTAAAGTGTTATTTATTGACAGCCTAAGAATCATCCGTAGCACCTCAAATCATTGCACACAACAGGAATAAAAACATCTAATTCCCAAAACCATCATAGAAGGTATATGACACCACACAATCCTCTAACACAGTAGCTTAATGTGACGTTAACTCACAGAGTACCTTGATGCAGCACATTGTGGACATAATTAGCAACACCGCAGCATGCGTCAGTACCAGCTGTGATCTTTCATCAAAGATTTACAAAGACCAGCCTGTTAACCTGTTCCAGGATAAAGGCCAACATTGTGTAATCCAGTACCTAGAGGGGTGAGGCAGTTGATGGGGGCTGAACAGAAGAGTTCTACATCAAAAGGGTCGTCAGCACCTGGATAAGTGTCATCCACTCAGCTTGTTTTATACTTTTACCAGATTCAAATTTTATATGGGTTATCTGTCAGCAGCAAAATCATTTCAACAGCAAAATCAAACTGATCTCTCCTGAAGAGGTCAGCTCAGAATCCAATTCAGCTCACCATCACCAGTGGCTTTACTCTCATTTTAAAACTGGTTTTAAACATATTCTGGCAGGATTTGTGACTTCGAGGATTTTCTTGCAACACAGGAAGATGCTGTCTGTAATTATCAAAGCTATTTATCAGCTAGATACAAGCCATCATTTGACAATGTAGTATCATCTAGAGCAGCGTAGGTTTAGATTAGACGTTAGGAAGAAGTTCTTTATAATGAGGGTGGTGAGACACTGGAACAGGTTGCCCAGAGAGGTGGTGGAGGCCCCATGCCTGGAGACATTCAAGGCCAGGCTTGATGAGACTCTGAGCAACCTGATTTAGTTAAAGGTGTCCCTGCTTTCTGCAAGGGGGTTGGACTAGATGACCTTTAAAGGTCCCTTCCAACCCAACATATTTTATGATTCTATGATCTGGAGGTATTCCCATCAGCATGTTGGCAGCCTTCTGGCACCATCTTCATGGGCTCCAGCAACAGTTGAGAGCGAGTCCCACAAAAGATCACCACCTAACAAAGAGAAAGGCTTATGGTGTCTGATGACTAACTTCAGATGATATATGTCTTTCAGTCACTTATTTTATCTCCCAGGGCTATAATGGGAACTTGGCTCAGGTGCTGACATTTACATGGTGGAGCTATACAGCAGATGACATGAACTCCAGTCTCAGGGTCGGGCTGACTCACTGTTTGCTGTGAGTAACCCTGAGGAGCCTCTGAAGGCTGAGAGTTATCTGCAATGATACTATGGCCTCATACGCGCAACCATGACATCCTTAAATGTGTGCATGGGTCTCAACATCCTAAGCACACTCAGGAGATCCATATCTTCCATGGAACACCCAAGCCTGCCCTTTCTCATCCCTGATTACTTGTCCCATATATCTCCTCTGGGCAGTCCCAGTCTCCACTCTCATTTTTTGTCACAGTCTGAAGCCGTTCCTGCCTCCCTCTAAAGGCTCTTGGTCCCACTCTCCTGGCAGTCCTCACAGTGGTATTCCCAGATGTCCTGTTTCCCATGACCCCTAAATCTTCTCAAGCAATGACGCTCAGAATTTCCTCTCTCAGTTCCTTTACCTGTATGTCTTTATTTTTTCCCCTCCTAAAATGTCCATTTCTCTCCTTTCTTCACCCCTGATCCCGGCTGGATTGCACACTCAGTGTTTTTCCATATTTAGGATTCTTGTACTAATCTTTTCTTCACCTTTTCATCCAGTCTCAGGTTATGTTCCCTTTTCAGTTCAATATGGTAACCTCTTTGCCAAGCCTGAATTTCACACACAACAAAACAACAATTCCCCCCTCTCCTTCCACTTCTTCTCCTTCTCCCACCCACAGCTCTGCTCTCAGAAATACTAGAACTACTTTTGCTAAAGCTTAAAAAAGAGATGCCAAAATTTCAGTTCCAAGAGGTGAAGTATGACAGGGTTACATGCACCAGAAAGCCAGGCCATAAAGGTCAGTCAACTTAGAAACGGTGGTACGGATCCTAACTAATGCATGGATAAGCATTGCAAGTACACACACATACGCAGGGCCTGGCTTTGCTAGACAGGCTTAGAAAAGGTGGCTGAAAACAACCTGACTGGCTCTGGACTTGCAGGTGTTCAGCTACTGTTTTAAAGCCACCTTTTACATACTAGCGAGAGGAACAGTTTTAATCAAACCAATACTGCAAGAAATAAACACTTCCTTTAACCACTAAAAGGTGCCTGTGTAGTTTGTAAAAGTCACCAGCGCCTTGAAAGCATTTGAAATTCTGCCCTCATCCTGTTTCCCCTTCAGCAAAGTTGTTGCTGAGTTAATGGGCAAGATTGCAGTCAGTCTGGGCTAATGTGGTAAGAAATACGAGAAGCTACTTGACCAGCAGTAGGCAGGTCTTCAAACTATACCTCAGCTGAGATTTCCACTGAAAATTCCACTCTCCCTATTCATAATCCCTATGTGCTGTCGCTCCATTCACAAGTATTAAATTATTCTCTCATATTTAAAAATATATTATTGCCTTCACAAACAGCAACATTTGTAACGTAACTATGCACTGGAGAGTACAGTTTTTATTGCCCAGTTCCATATACCTTAGAAGCCATTAAAATCTGCAAAATATATCAATTCATCCTCATTTCAAATGAAAACTATTGCAAGCAGGAGTAGGAAGGATGAGCAGCACTTGTTCCCAGGTTCATCCATACACTGGACTGATGTTAAGAAACTTTGCTCTGCTGACAACAGACTGTTATCCCCCCTTTCTCTCTCATTTCCAAAAGCCCATGATTCCCAATGGTAAATGACTCCCAACCACAAATGTTTGGGCTAAGTACAAGAATAACCAAGCAAAGTCCTGAAGATCCCTTTATACCAGAAGATCATTTATGTTGAACTGTTCTTCAAGATTTCCACAGGGAAGAGACAATGCAGAACAAATATGCTCCCATCACAGAATCACAGAATGGTAGGGGTTGGAAGAGACCTCTGGAGAGCATCTAGTCCAACCACCCTGCCAGAGCAGGGTCACCCAGAGCAGGTTGCACAGGAACGCGTCCAGGCGAGTTTGGAATGTCTCCAGAGACAGAGACTCCACCACCTCTCTGCCACCCTCAAAGAAGTTCCTCCTCATGTTTAGGTGGAACTTCCTATCTTCAAGTTTGTGCCCGTGACCCCTTGTCCTGTCACTGAGCACCACTGAAAAGAGCCTGGCCCCATCCTCCTGACACATGCTGTTTAAGTATTTATAAGCGTTGATAACACGCCCCCCCCAGTCATCTTTTTCCAGATTGAAAAGATCCAAATTCTTCATCTTCAAAGTATATCTACAGCTAGACTCTCATGAAACAATAAATTCCTTACCCAAGCATTCCTTTTGGTTGATTCCATGGGAAAAAAAAAAAACAACAAGAAAAACTTTACAAGATTTCAGGCTGCAGCAGCCTACTGTGCTGACCATTTTCAGAGTAGCGTAGGTTGGAAGAGACCCTTGCTGGAAGGGTTCGTCACTGACTCAAGTGCAACTTGTTGTCCAGTCTATCAAGATACTACTGAATGGCCTTCCGCTACACCAGTCACTTTCCCTAGTTTCGTGTTTTCCATGATCTTGCTGAGGTGCTCTCTGTCCCACCTTCAAAGTCATTAATGAAGATGTTCAACAGTATCAGGCCCACTATTGACCCCTGGAGAAAACTGCTAGCAAGTGGTCACCAATTGAACTTCCTGCTGGTGACCTTCATTCTGTGAGCCCAGTGGTCCTCTCAGTTCTCCATGTACCATGCGGTCCATCCATCCAGTCCACATCTCTCTGAATTCACAGTCATCTCATCATCTTGTCACTGCTTCCTTTTGTCCATTTGTCATCTCTCCATCTTTATTTAGGTAGGCTTGCCATGGAAGGCTCTGTCTTTCTGTTCTATGTTTGTACAGTGCTTAGCATAGCGACACAGTAGCATGAAAGTACAGCTCCTGAGGAGTAGACCAACAACAAAAAAAATCATAACAAAATTGTTGAGATTGGGCTTTTTTGTGTTGTTTTAGGAGATTTGGAAAATAAAGCTTTGAGGTAACGTAAACCAGAGCACCAACCTTTGGTTCAGCTCATATCCAGACTTCTGAAGCACTAGAAGCTGTCAGATACTCACCTTGCCTGGTGGAAAGATGCTTGGCATCCTAGGAAGTCAGGAGCTGGCTTTAAATGACTTGGGATGTCTTTACCTCTAGAGTTTTCTGTTATGATTCCACATCTAGATGTGATAAGCGTTAGCACTTATCTTTGTACCTGTCAATTGCAAGGCCTGGCACTGAGTTATGCCAGGAGAAAGGTTGTTCCCGCAGTTTTTCCAGTCCAGTGATGGCAAATTCCTAAGAGGCTGAGTAGCTGCTTGCTCAGTTACTGGCAGCCCAGGATGGGCAAGGGAGTACCCTGGCTAACATTGAAGGAAGGAAGTCGTCACAGGAGTCCTTTGGCCAGATCAGATGATGCTCATCTGATGCTCCAGGTCCAACATGCAGTTTGGGACAACATCCTTTGCTTAGCCAAATCCAAAGTTCAAAGTCTTTGACATTTCCCTATCATTCTGCAATAGTGACAACCTGGATCTACTTTACCTCCTGCCAAAGTAGCAGCACTAAGGGTTCATCTATATAACCTAAATACTGCCAGGGCACACTCTGACCCTAAGATTAACTGGCACGGTCTGGCCATATTATTAAGTTCCTTTACCTACAAAACAAGGTGGTTGCATCATCTTGCCTACAGGAAATGGATCCCGGATGCCAATGTCATGAGCCAAGAGAAGGAGAAAGGCATAAATCCCTCTTTTTGACATGGTATATATGTATGTGGATATTATATCGGTATAAAAACACCAAAATCAAGAGTCAAGGTTTTGAATGCACTCAGCATTGCTGATGAGGCAGCTGACTTCAGCAAGAGCCATTAACTTAATGCTGAGTACTTTTGCCTCAAATAAAACAGTTCAATACTACTATTTTGGGAAAAAATGCAGGCGTAGGACTCGGGTACTTTGAAAGCCTATTCTAGGCTTCATCTCTCTTCCTGTGAGAAGGAACAAGTCAGATCATTATTTGATGATACTACTTTTCTACTTAGCAAGCACTATTAGGGTAATAATCTACCAAAATGTATAAATTACATGAAAAGCAGAAAACACCGGTAATGTTATCTGCTGTTGTTATTGTTATTTTCTCATACGGGTATTAATTTTGGATTTGGTCCACAAGAAATGAAATTCGGAAGCACAGTTACAATAGGCAAGATAATTTGTCCGGTTCATTCCAGAAAGTTCAAGAGTAGCAAAGTGTGAGACAACATCTATTAGGTATTATCTCAAACACCTCCTGAAACATAGGCAAGGTTCCAAACAACTAGATCAAATTCAGTGCTGATTTTTGAAAAAAGGAAGAAAAAGAAGACTTTGACACTTGCGTATCAGTTGACTTAACATCAATTCTCAGGACAAATCTTGGAATCTTAAATATTTTTTCACAGAAAATCACAAAACATACCTGAGATGAATTTGCAAGAATAAATCAAGCCAAACAATTAAATACCCATTTATAATAAGCTAAAAATCTGTATGTCACATCTAGACTTTAATAAGGTTTTTGACGTTGTCTTATATGAGCTTCTGATGAACAACCTAAAGAAACATGATGTAGATGGGACTACAGTAAACTGGGTATGCTCCTGTTCATAGTCACAAAGCAGTTAGTAATAGTCACAGGCAAAGTGGAAAAATATATCCAGTAGTTCTCCTCAAGTATCTGATCTGGCTCTCTACAATATACTCATTAAAAACCTGAATCCTGAAACACGTTTGCAATTTCTAGAAAGTTTGTAGTTAATCTTGTTTTGAGTTTCGTGCTGGACAGATGACCAGCTTGCTAATTGTCATTATTCATCTCTTTCCTTTACTTTATTGTAATTCAACCCAGATGATTATGGCAAGTAAAAAAAAAATTAAAAAAAAAATAATAATGTATTTTAAGTAGAATATGCACTGCTAGCCAAACACAGGTTTTTGGGCTTACACTGCAAAGTATTTGTACTGTCCATTCGTTATATCCTGAGTAAACACAACTGCTTTTCTATGGTGCAATATTTTTCCCCAGAGATTTCCAAAACACTCTTCAAAAACAGCTAACCAATTTTGCAAACCCTGCATAGATTTTTAAAGCTGAAGGGAACCATTTTAATCATGTAGCCTTATCTCCAGCCTAATATATGAAATATATTAATACATAAAAACAGGTTCAAGACATCCTAAATTTTTGAAAAAGAGCAGCAATTATCTGGGATTGATGTATTCATCTTCCTCTCAGGCCACCACACTAGAATCTTCTTCTGCCATTTCCAATTTACTGAGCTGGGCATGGATTTAAGCCATTGCTGACCCTGGAAGAAAACCACATCTACGCTACAGACTGGTTTAGATTTAGGCCAGGGAGTACAGGCTCCAGCTTGAAATGCAGAGGTCAAACTTTAGTAACCAGAAATAATCTTCAGAGCTTTAAAATGGCAGGGATCCAAAGACCCAGCTTTTTCCTTGGTTTGATAAATGCTGCCCAGAAGTAAATCCTGGAGGATTTGTATTTTTTTCGCATATCTGCAGGCATGCAACATCTTTGTCAGCTCTGCAAGGCAGATATTTTCTAGCAAAAGCAAGTCCTCCCCAGCACTGAGGACCTCAGCTGCCAAGATGGGACATCTTTGAAGACACCGAGATAGGAGCTAGTGCAACGTTAACTGTGATGGGCAGATTCAGGAGGTATTGAGGTCCTGTTACTCTGTTTGATTGCCACATGGGATTGTAAAAGAGGTATCACACTATCACGCTTTGCATGTGCTGGGAATTGGGAGGTCCGACGGCTTTTAGCTCTCACTTCTATTTATATGCTCATAATCACTACTGGGAAAATAACACAGAAACAGCAAGGGTATTTTAGGGCAGGTTTTGAGCATGAGGTTGGGAAGCAGTACTGTTGGGACATCTGTAAAAAGGGAAAAAACCTTCCTGAAGGATCCTGGTAAAGGGCAGCCTACAGTAAGAGAAATAAATCCCTGTTCCCCTCCATTCCCTGTCATCCCCACTGCCTTCCCCACGAATTTCCCCCCGGTTAAATGCTCACTTGGAAGCAGGCAGGACCTCAGATTTACATCTCATCTGAGCTGTGGCTCTTCTGAGCACGATAATGCTCGGTTAACACAATACCATAACACTAGATCAGGTATCATCTGAGGAGGAAAACGTGCCACCTCTGGAGGCACAAATATAACTTCCTCAGCACCTGGGTGTTCCTGGAGAGCTCTGAATTACTAATTTGCTTTTGAATACATACAGCTATTCAACAATGGCAGAGGGGGGCCACTGGGTGCTAGGTGAAAATAAAATACCTTAGCTGAGCAGAGACAGGGATTCAAAATGGATATCAAGAGTCGCATGCCACACAAGACTCAGAAAACTCAAAAGCCTGCTGGGATTTGTCTTGCTCACTGAGTAAATGATGTGACATGGAGGGAGACTCCTGCTGGAAATCTAAGCAGGGGATTCAAACTTCAAGTCAAGGCGACTGCATGGAAAAACAAACTCAGGTATGAGAAACCTCCTCTGTTTTCAACTGCAGGTTTGAAGGTTGCTTGGCTCTTCCCAGGTATTATTGTTACCTCTGACCTCTGTCAAGTTTGATATGCAAAGCCCATATGAGAGACAGTGCCTCTGTCCCAAAGGACACAGGTAAGCTCTGCTCCATCAGGTTACTCTTATCTCTCTCGAGTCCCCATGCAATGTGTCTGTATGAACTGCAGAGGAGCAAACCCACTGCAGTAACCCCAGAGCACCTTCTGGGAAGATACTGATTTCTCCTACTATCCCTTTCCTTTCCAGACTCAAAGAAGGAAGTGAAAAACCAAGGAAAATATAAAAATCAGTGAGCCTTGTTGTGGATACACACTTGGGACTCCTACAGCCTTAAGTGAGATGTGTGTTTGTGCATATCTAGAGCCATAATGAGATCCTTCAGTTGTTGTGAGATGAGCTCGTACTGCAGAGCTTTAATCCAGAGTCAGATTTGGATGCAGACTCTCAAATTATGCAAATCCAAAAATGTTGTGTTGGTTTATTACACAACTGGAAGGCTGCTAGAAAGTTTCCAAAATATGGAGGTGTTTGAGGCGAGGAGCTGCTTGCTTCCATACTGGCGATGTTGGAGAAGGGAGAAACTTGTTTGTGAATGCCTCTGTATTTCCCATTTTACCTGTGACTGGAAGCAGAAGTGCTGAGCCGTGCCACAAAAACATTCTCCACATTCAATTCCATCTCAAGATGGGATATAGCACCCCCTCCAAACACAGAGAAAAAGGCAACAAAATTTTTTAAACCCCCTAAAGACTTCCAGGTTCAGTTCAAGGCTTTGACAAAGACTTTGGGTCACTCCTGATTTTATCCAACTGTATTTGCCCAGCCCTAATTGCAACAGCACATCTGGAAATGCTACAGCGAAGGCCCTGCCAGCACTTTCATTATAAACCCTCCTGTTTTCAAGGTTTTGTAACTTTTCCTGAAAAAAAAAAAGGCAACAGCAGAAGGGCTGAAACTTGATATAAAAAGTTCTCAGCTGGGGAGCAATTTTTTGTGTGTGTTGCAATATTTCAAGGAAACCAAATCAAACCATTTTGAAAATGAGAAAAGAATTTGTAGAAAAGGGTGGGAAGATAGAAGAGCATTTTCTTGGGGTTTCTTTTTTCTTTATTTGAAGCACACAGGGAAAAAATATTGCAGCATTTCTCAACTCTGAACTGTGGCTTGACTTGGACTAAAGGCTTTGAATGACTCTTTTAAAGGACCACAAGGATGGCAAAGAAAAAGAACATTTGCCCACAGCACCTGCTTGGAAATGGCTCTGAGGGGCAAGAAACATCAGTATGTCCCTGTCCTTTGGTGCAAGGCAATGAGAGAATAGTTTGAAACTCTAGGATCATCTGGGACCTCTACTGCTTAATAAAGGATGTGGACTTGCTTGGAAGTTCTACTTGACAGGTTGTGGAGATTGGGGGACATTCCAGAAGACTGGAAGAAGGCTAATGTCACCCTCATCTACAAGAAGGACTTAAAAGAGGATCCAGGAAATTATAGGCCCATCTGTTTTACCGCAGTCCCCGGGAAAGTAATGGAGTTAATCCTCCTGGGAGCTATCACAAGCCAAATGAAGCACGTGACTGGGAAAAGCCAGCACGGATTAACCAAGGGCAAATTTTGCTTGACAAACCTGATCGCCTTCTATGACAAAGTAACCTGCTCGGGTGATGCGGGGCAAGGGGTGGAAGTTGTCTACCTGGATTTCTCCAAGGTTTTCAGCACAGTTCTTCACAGCCTCCTCCTAGAGAAACCGGTGCGTTACAGTCTAGACAAGTGGTCTGTGCGGTGGGCAGGGAACTGGCTGACAGATCCTCTCTATTGACTACCAAGATAGCCCACCTGACTAGTAGAGAAGGGTCCAGTATGTTGTCTACTCCATGTATTCATGATTGATCAGGCACACATTGACTGTAACAGAAGCTTGGATACATATGAGCGCTAAATTTGGGTGCCTTAGTCTGGAGCTAATTAAAGTTAGTCATTTTGTGGAGATGACTTCCAATCCTCATCTGTAGCATCCAACAGTTTACGCAGCATAGCTTCAACCTTTTTTCACTGCGAACTAAACTGTGTTGCATTATATCCCACTTGCAACAAATACAGTCGTCTGTGGCAGCTCAGCTGGCACGTGGTATCTTGCAAAAGCATGGTAACTTGTTTGTGTCCCTGAGCCATAATTCTTAAACAGTTCAGATGCAAACATGCAATCTAATGTAGACTGATGAGAATTTGATGGACGAGGATAGTTTTTATTACAGTTTTTTAAGCCTGTCTCTCATCTAGATGGAGCTGAAAGCACTGTGGCAACATACTGGGAATTATTTTCGTTACACAAATCAGCCTGGCAAAAGTCAGAATCTTTTTGACGTGTCTTCACTCGGTTGAAACAAATTGGAAACTGTAGGTTTGGTGACTACAATTGCACAGGTGCAAAACTATTCACTTCTGGAATAGCAGTCACAATTCAGGTCACCTGTGATCAAGAAAGATGAACTGGAAATCAGGATGGGGCAGAGAAGAGCACTCGGATCATCTAAGGAATGTGGGACTTCATACACAAGAGGAGAGGCTTGTGTTAAAAATCAGAACAGAACCCGAAAGATGATATGGCTATTTCAACTACAGGATCACTTTGGCATAAGGACAAATGAGTGTAAACTGGCCATGAATAAATTTCAGCTGGACATTAGAAGACAGTTTCAAACTGTCAGAAGAGTGAGATTTTGAAGTAACCTTCCCATAGGAGTAGTTATGGCAAGAAACCTAACCACTTTTATGAAGGAGCACACTAAATTTATAAACAGATTATGTTACGTGGGAGGCTGAAGTAGTATGGGGCTGGATTTGATGTTTCACAGGACTCCTTTCAGGCTATTTCAGAGAAAATTTTAGAACTGAATTTTCAAATGCCCTTTATAATTTCTTTATGTAATCCTGAGGGTAGAAATACTCTCATTTTGCAGCTAAGTTTTCTTTTGTGTTATTTCCACCTTGAACAAATAAAGGAAATAATTGGAAAACCACAAGAAAAGCTGGTTTTGTGACATTAAAGGCTCTAAAATGAACAGATAAGGTAAAAAAAAAAATCACTCCACGTGCCTCCATGGGCTGATTAATATCCTTTGCAAGATTTCAGTATTAGACCCTCAGGAACACCTATTTTCATTTTGTCTTCCTAAAACCTGACCAATGTGTGCCAGACTTACATGCTGTATACAGAGAATGAGCACGAGAACTGATGCACAATTCAAAGCATGTCAGTGGTATGTAAAGTGGCACAGAGGAGAAATATCTGGGAAATAATCAAATGAGCCAGTCCCAGAAATGAAGCTATTATAGCTGTATTAGGCCACTGTTGAGCCCAAGACAGCTGGCTAGCTGAGAGGCAGAACTAGTCATCCTGGAATGAAATCCAGTCAACTTAAATCCCACTTTCGTAACAGACAGCAAATTAGTCTATATATTTTCCTGGACTGTTCATTATACAGGCCCACAAGTTCAGTAAATGTACCTTTATTTAATCAGATTTTTTTCTGGACACTGAACTGTATCAGTCAAACTCTGCTATGATCAAAGTTCTAGCCTTTCCTAAGCCTACACCACCTTGTCTGCACCTAAGTCTTCTAGACAGGGCTTTAAAGTCAGAGCTAGCGAGGACAATGATGTGGCAGTATTCGCCTTCCTCCTAAGAGTCTAAAAGCTGTAGAAACTGGAAGATACTGTCTCCAGGGAAAGTGAACTCACATTTTCCACAATGTTTTGACCAGAACACAACAAACATTTTTTGGGGTTTTTTTGTTTGCTTTTTTTTTTCTGGTCAATTGTGGAGCAGGAGACAGACACACACAAAAAGACAAGACTAGCGGTTAGAGAAAGAGCAGGGATGTCAGATCCTGCTTCTTGTAACATAATGTGACTGGTATATTCAGACAGACAGTACGTTAGGTTCATGGAGGAAAGGGAGACCGCACTGCACCTGGCTTTGACTTTGTGATTAGGGAACCCTTGTGGGCAATGGAGAGTCAAACATCCTGAATGTTGTGTAGACCCCAGAACCAGGGTCTTGAGGACACCGTCAGAAATGGTGTCATTATAGAAAACCTGGACATATGGCTCCTCTCCATCTTGCATTCCTCACAAGAACATGCTGGGTGGACTGAATCCTACACAGTTGCCATCCCCTACAGTTTACTTCTACTTCTTTGCACTCTCAGGGGAAGAGATACACAGTTAAGCAAAATGGATTGTCCTCTGTAGGTCTTTAGAAGTAGTAATCTCTCTCCATCAGCTATGCAGGGATTACAGACAGTTATTTTATGCACACCTCTTGGAGGCAGGCACCTGATATTTCATCAGGCAAAACACAGACTGAGTTGACTGAATTTTGGGCTGCACATCACCCAGGTCCTACAGGATCCTGGATCTGAGCTATTGTCTCTACACAACTAAGCAGCTCTTTCTCTACAACCAAGCAGCCCGCTGCTGCTGTGGTGCAAACAGCCCCTATGAGTCCCCAGTGAAAAAAAAAAAACAGCTTTCAGGCTACTTAGAGACTTCAGCTCAAAGCAGCCGACAGTCCCAGGCCTGAGCAACAAGAATATTTGCACCTGTTAACAATATAAAGGAAAGGGCAACTAGCTAATTCAAAAGCATGAATCTACAAAACAGAATGGAAAAGACCATTTGATTTGGCCTCTTATTTTTGCTCCCCAGTTTTAGTCTGTCAGCTTTGCTACCTGAGCGTTATTCAGGACTAAGATCCAGGAAGCAGCACAGTCAAACTAAGTTATTCCATAAACAACTCCTTCTTTTTAAGCTGTCACTTTTGCCATTTTGGTCTACTGTTGGTCACTGTGTGAGTAAGTATTTGTTTAATGAAGACGTGCACCACCATTCAACGTACATAATTATATCTGCTGGCTGGCAAAGTGCTAAGGACCTTCACGAAACGTGAGGCACTTACAACTATCCATGTCACTTCTCATCTGCCCCCTGGTTTGCCTCCAAACATTCCACCAGGTTTATCAGACATGATTTTTTGTTCCACAAACCACCCTGATTCTTTTATACCAGCTCATATTTTTCCAGATGTTTTGTGATCTCATCCTCTACTAATGTCTCCAAGACCTTGCTTACTGTCAAAATCAAACTTTACTGCAAACCTGTAACTCCCTGATTTCACCTCAGTCCTCTTCGTATGGAATGGGTTTACATTTGCATTGTTCTTGTCCCTTAGTACTCCTTCCTGTTACAATAAGCTAGTAAGTATTCTTTCGTTGACCAGTATCCTCTTCCATCATCTCTTTCATGAGATTCAGGTGTGACCAGCTGAGCCCTACAGATGTCTCCTCTTTTCAGTGATTTTTTTTTTTTTTTTTTTTTTTTTAAGATTTATCCTCAAATCGCTTTGGCTTTCAGAATCTTTTGTTTTAATTTCTGGCACCGTATTTTGTTTCTTCCTGGAGGCCTACTTATCACTGATAGTAGAGGACTAAGGCTGAAGTAATGATGATACATTAGCTTAGACAATCCACAGACTGACTATTGTTTATAGAGCTTTTTAAGTCCAGACAAGACTGGTAGTGATAAAAGATAATGAACATCAGGTGTCTTCTCATTGCTTTACATGCCAGTGAAAAACTGTTCAATTTAATGAAATTTTTATCTAGAATATCATATCTGGCAAATTGTTCACAAGTTCAGTGGTCACAGTGTGATGGAGGAATATGTTCAAACAGATTACATGATAGCAACTGAGGGACACAGTAGCTGAAAAGCAACTAATTTGTCCCCCATGAATGTGTCCAGATCCACAAGGAAACAGCATAACAGATTTGTGTTCAGACATTCCCTCTTCTCATTCAGAGATGAGAAGCCTTGGGCCAGTCCTGGGGCCAGAGGGGTGATTTAAGTCCGGGCATCTTGCAGTCATGTAGCATCCCCAGGTGTCTTGCAGCATATAATAACTAAACCCATCGGGACTACATAATTGCTTCAAAAACCCTTAACATTCAGAAAATTGTGAGGCCCCTTTGTAATCCATCCTGTCAAGTTTAGTGGACAAGATACAATTCCATTTCAAGATTGTGTGCAGTATTAAGATACATAGTTGGAGTTACATAAAACTCACACATGGGTTTTTTTCCATAGAGAAAAAATATCTCATTTTAATGCCGAAGGCTGACAGTCTAGTTGTTGGGTGGGCTCGTAATTCCTCAAACCAGGCAAGGACCCCTTTTCATCAGGCTAATCAGAGGCTTCACACAGTGAAAATGGTTCGACTGGATGCAAGGATCCCTGTGTAAACAGGAACCGACCAGACCGAGGTCTTGCACACAGCTGTTGTCTGCTCTGTCCCTTTTCTTTGACTGACTGTGGGGTTTAGTTCTTTGTGGTCTCGGTTTAGCATCTTTCATGTGGTTCCAGAGAGGAGTAAGCTAAAGGTAGGGAGATTGCCTTACAATGAGGGAGCATAAATGTTTCTAATATTCAGGTGCTCGATTTACTTCACAAAACCTGAATTCCTCCCTCCGAGCCCTTCGTGACACATGGGTGATTATCACTGTCTTTGTCATTGCTTTGTTCTCTCAGGAGAAGAAGAGGTATCGGGGTCACATGGAGTCTGATAACCCCAAATTAAAGTCTACCTGGCCACAGACTTGAACAATTCACATGGACTGAGGTCCTGCACCAGGGGATTTAGGGATCACAACTTTCAGAGATGTAGGACTATGCTTGATTCATTACTGCTCTGTTTTGTAGGAAATTTCCACAAGGAGTTGCACAAGGGGTTTTTTTGTTTGTTTGTTTATTTATATTCCTCCTCTTCTCTCCACCCAACCATCATGAGGTTCCTAATATAGTTTGGAGGTTCCTAATATAGCTTTGAGGTTCCTAATATAGCTTTGACTCTCTCAGCTTTATATTCCACTTGAAAATTGGGGGTAGCACTGTCCTCCTTTACAAGTGTGATTTCTTAAAAAAATGCACTGAGGGCTGTAAGCTACCACTTAACATAATGGGGGATGGTGGCAATTTGGTACCAATAGACATAAATAACCAGCAGATGAGGCCGCACAGACTTTAAGTTTTTGGTAAGCTATTTGGACAGTTTAGATTATTCTACCATTCAAACCAGTGACAAAGTTTCCTCGGTCGGCAGTAGGATAGGAATTGTGTTACAGATAAGTGTCCTTGAATAAGAGCCCCATATATCTCCAGGCATTACTCATTTTTAGCACATGAGCTATACAGAGAGTTGAAGCTAGTGATAACTTCCCTTCTTGCTGAGTTTGTGCAAACATTTCCTGAAGCTTTCAATTTTACCACAATAGAAGCCTTTTACAGCTTAAATGGGGATAACTTGAATTATTAGCATCGGTCCCCTAGCCCAACCACAAGCATGTCTGAAGCAGCTCTTGCTGATAACACACTGCAACAAGTACATTTTCCTCACACATATCCACAAAATAAGCTGATACTCATGATTACCACCAAGTAGGAAGTCACTGGGTTGCTGGGACTATTGCCCCCAAATAACCTTTCAGTTTCTTTCCTGCACTTTTTGCCTGACCATTTCAACATACAACTCAGTGAAACCACAGGTCAGACACTTTGTTAACAGATAGCGATGGCTCCCTTCCGAAGTCTGTGCCTCTCTGCAGTGACTAACAGGAGTAGGTTTGGTCCTTTGCGACTGAACTTCAGACGTGAGGGTTTCCTCATTTATACTCCTGGCATGCAAGAGTGGTTTTGGAAGCCAACCCATTGGTTTCACCCTCACCTTCAAGGTCCCGCCAATGGGTCCAGCGGAGGGCCAGCAGGTCCAGTGAAGGGCCACAAAGATGATCAGAGGGCTGGAGCACCTCTGCTGTGAGGACAGGCTGAGAGAGTTGGGGTTGTTCAGCCTGGAGAAAAGAAGGCTCCGAGGACACCTTATAGCAGCCTTCCAGTACCTAAAGGGGGCCTACAGGAAGGATGGGGAGGGACTTTTTATCAGGAGTGTTATGATAGGACATGGGGTAACAGCCTCAACTTGAGAGAGGGTAGATTTAGATTGGATATCAGGAAACAATTCTTTACTGTAAGGGTAGTGAGGCACTGGAACAGGTTGCCCAGGGAAGTTGTCAATGCCCCATCCCTGGAGGTGTTCAAGGCCAGGCTGGATGAGGCTTTGAGCAGCCTCGTCTAGTGGGAGGTGTCCCTGCCCATGGCAGGGGGTTAGAACTAGATGATCTTTAATGTCCCTTCTAAGCCGAACCATTCTGTGATTCTATGATTCTGTGATTCAGCACTGCACAGCCCAAGGGATGTCACAAGTACGGGAGCAGAGATTATAAAACAAAGACTATATTTTCTTCCATACATGAGCACAGCTGTACACCTTTCCAGCTGAAACCCAGCAGCATGTTTAGAACTCAGTGAACTTTATATTTCCTTACCTGCTACTGGCAACAGTTTCAAAATACATCTTTAGATCATATCTCCCCTCTTTGCTGCAACAGAGAGGAGTTGTAGTTGATGGTCCTCAGTCACCCCGTGAATGCCTAACAATGTCAGTCCTCCTTCCTTCTCCAATGGAAAGTCTGTAGCTTCCAGCAGAGCTCATGTTAGCAGGTGATCTTGCATTTTGTACTATCTATTTTCTGCTGATTTTTGGTTTGCATCTGCCTCCGCACTGACAATTCTCCTCCAGGTTCTATCAGTGACCAGCTGTGACATTCTTCTCCCACCTGCATACAGGACATTAGGAAATGTTGACTAGTCCTTAAGGCACCTCACTGCTAAACCCACTCCTGGCCCACCAATTCCTGTTTTGGTACTCAGTTAGCTTCCCTTCACTTTTCCTGTCCAAATTTCCATCTTCTCCACCTGAACTTGCATTTTTTCAATGACATAAGATGAAAGATATCAATGAAGACTTGGCAGATTCCTTAGTCTAGGCTTGAGCCAAGGACAGATATTTGGTCAGGGAGCCAGCCCTGGTTCCTTAAGGCCACTGTAGATTTATATGCACCTCTATGTCCAGGCAGCTGAGGATGTCAGAGCCATGCTGTAGCCACATACGTCACCCATGATTAGTCATTCCTTTTCCACAGAGGTTTCCACATATCATCCTAGATTTGCCACAAGTTGGACAGCAATATCCTGCGATGCACAGCTCCGACCTTGATAGTCCCACGTTTTATCCGCCTCTTCCATTAACAGCATAGTCAACAAAACAGCAGTCTTTCAACTCTCACCCATCAGATCTCATTACAGGTTTGCAACTGACTGCCTCCAGTGGCTTTATAATGTACAGGTGAATGTGTGGTACGGATGGCCTTTCCGTGATGAATGATGAGGAATGGGGCACTTGAGCAGCCACAGTGAAATGTCTCTGCTTCAGCTGTACAAGCACAAAGCGAGGAAGGTCCCAACTCTGTAAGTAGTGTGTCAGCTGGCACCTTCCACTAGGCATTTCTCCGTCTCCCAAGGTTTTATTTTCTCTGGAGGCTGCTTTTGCATGCTCACTTTGTATCACATCATTTCCTTAATGCCTTGCTGCTATGTTGTGCCCATGCAGATTTACATTTGAAGAGGGAAGACTTATAAAAAATTTAAGCTCACATTCCCAGGAGAAGTTTTCTCCCATGGAATCAAATGGAGCTGGTAAATGTGATTCTTTAACATGCTTTACTAAGCTCAGCTTTTGCTGTGGCAATTAGGTCACCATGCTAAACCTTTTGCAGTCATATGCAAAGAGTAGCTAAAAGACATGGTGGTAAACTAGCTCATTTCAGCCAGATAAAGCCTCATTAAACAATTAATTGCTGCTACTGGGGATTCTTAATTAGCCACTTACATCTTCTTCTAGACCCTTGAAGGAATTGGGATTTTGATAAGCTACTGCATATTTATAAAAAAGTCTTACGGAAGGCCGTGCTTTGTCATTTCTGAGCTACGTGAGTGGTCCTAACATCCCAAATTCCTTCCGTGCTTCAGGAGAGTTCAGTGGCACTGACTTTTTGTGGCTTTAGGACATAATTCAAGTCTTGAGAACTAGGTTTTCAGAGGCAAAGTAAATGATCCCATTGTAAATTCTTCATCTATTCACATGTTAGGGAATGGGAAAGATGTCTGTCATTTCAACCAAGAATAAGACAGGTGTTTCATACTCAAATATTTTGCCATTTTTTTTTCTAATTTTTGAGTATTTTTCAATCAATTCATTTCTTCTAAAAAGTATTTGCTTTTTTTTTTTTTCCAAATAGACCCTCTGATAATCATCTCTATTATGAGCACTTCCTTTCTGTCCCAAAGAACGATGGGCAAGGTTGCATTTAAAAAAAATTCTGGAGAACTTTTATGAAAGCGGTGGGGCTAACAGGAAGGACAGAATAGGTTTGTTTAAGTCTCAGCAGGACACAGCATCCATGATACAAAAAAGCAAGGAAAAAGGTACCTACCACTGTAATATTTAACTTTAAGAACAGAACCACTTGAAAATGAGGAGCTCAGGCTTTTTAAGAAGTAGAAAGGCACAGCTAAAAAGATCAAATGACTGCAGTTGCTATGGAGACTTTTAAAGACAAGATACTATGATGATTTATGATATTGATCAACTAAAATTCTCCCTAAAATTTCCCCTGATTTTATCCCCTTTTAAAGGATCACACGTTTTTTTATAAAGGAAGGAAAAAGAGAAGAGCATACAATATTAGATTAAATATGAAACATTAATAAAGCAGGTCAAGAAATAATTAGAGGAACTGTGTGCCAAAACCATTGAAAAACACCTTAATAAAAATGTTTCAGACAGTTTTCTTTGAAAACCAGCCTGTCAGAGAGTCCAAAGAAGTAACAGTTGATTCAAAGAAAAGCCAGTAGTTCTTAGGCAAGATAATACCGCAACAGAAAAGCTAAATACATTCTTTTAAGAAGCGGTGAGAGGTTCTTGCAACAAAACTTGCCTCTGTGGTAGATTAAGATCAAGACCTGTGTAAAGATAAAGTGTTATTAGCAGAAAGTTTAGAACAAGCCAATAAAATTTAACAGTAAGAAACGGCCAGGATCAGATGTCATTCACTCCCAAGTTCAGAAGAAATTCACTCACAAAGGAGCAAACCTACTAATTGTGGTATGGGACCTAGCACTTATATAGGACCCTGTACTAGATGAAAAGAAGACAGCAACTATGAAGTTGTCTTTTTCTTTAAAGCTCCAAACATCACCTTGGGAATGCCAGATAATATTCTAACTTCTCTTTAATGCACGTTTGTAGACGTTGTATTAAGCTTTAGAATTAGTAGATAGAGACAGGTCTGATAAAAGGAAGAGAGCATCCTATTTCTCAAAGGTCAGCAGTCATAAATTTATTAGAAAACTTTGAAGGAGTAAAAGGGGATGTAGAGTATGGGAATCCAATCGGACTACTTGGACTTTTTAAAAGCTGTCAACAAAATCCCACAGCAAAGTATTTTTGAGAAATTAACCTTTCATGATGTAAGAGGAAGTATCTTGACATGTATTAATGGTTGAAAGGTTGGAAACAAGCTAAAGACTAAAATAAATGGTTGGCTTTAATAATGATACCAACGGAGAGATGAGTTAAGACTTGTGCTGTTCAACTTATTTGCAGATGATCTAGGAAAGGATTGAGGTGACCAACTAATGTTTTATCCAAGGTCATCAAAACTGAAATGTATTCATGAAAGAGACTGACCAGATAATAAAGTGACAAATGAAATACAATGTCAATAAAAAGAGATTGTGTGCGTATAGAAAAATATTATCTGAGTTATATCCAATAATGGAGTATAATTAATATTTACCACCTAGGAATGACGTCTGAGTCATCATGGTTAGTTCTCGTCTATGCCACATCATGTCAGATAAAATGCATATTAGGAGTTCATAGGAAAAGAAATGACAAAAAAGCAGGAGGAGGATTATACAACTGTATATATCAAATTTGGCAACAGCTTGAATATACATTTTGTTGCTTCATTTGCACTTTCTCTTTGAGGGAGATGAGTGGTGATGAATTGTGCTGCATTTGGAGCACAGGAGGCTGATGTCTGACAGGCATGAAATAGCAATGCCGACCTTTTCTCTGTGGACCCCTCTTACTTTGGCAAACCAGGAAATGCCAAGAGATGTACCAGCTTAGGAGGTGCGCCTTTGCCATCCCATCTGGACTCCCAGGTACGGACTCACTTATTATTAGCATTTTATGGGGAAGGAATTTTGTCATGTGGTTAAAACAAGAAGCCATCTGAATTTTTTTCCTTGTTTTGCCACTCCCTTGACATCAGGTTTTGCTTAAATTTCTCTGTGCCTTAGTTTCAGGGTACAAAATTAAGAGAACATTTCTTCTCTTTTCCATGGGGCTTCTGGGATGCTTATCTAATTGTTCTTTGGAAAGCTGTTGGAAACTTGAATATTAAAAGTGCAAGAATTAGAGGTCATTAATATTAGCTAATGTGGCCCTTGCCCCACATAACAATTTAACTTTGGAAAGTCAAGTCTCCATAAAAGAGAAACGCTTCTTTGTACTTGGTGGGGATGGATTATAATCATTCTAGGACTCTAGCTATGTTTGTTGGCATAAACTTAGAGAAGTTTCAAACAGTCAAAGTAAAAATAAATCTTATTATTGTACATTTATACTAAGCAGGGTTCACAGTTTCGTCTTTATTTTTTTTAGATGGCTATTTTGATTTTTTTCCCCTGAAAAACAAATACTGGAATATAATGTTATTTTAACTTTGAAATTTATGGTCTTCCTGACAACAGGTAGTCACAGTTGCATTCTTGCAAAAGAAAACAAAATTAAAAATATAGACACAGGAAATAAAATTAATTTTAAAATATATGAAAACATTTATTCTGTGCATCAGCCCAAGTGAACAGACAAGTCTCTGACTGATACCCACCACAGACTGCAGTTTCTTGAATTGATTGATTAATAGGACAGAAATGAGGAGGTGTGAATTTATTTTGGACTTCAACTGGGTTGAAAAAGGTTTGGCACAGTTCAGCTGGGCTTAATCTGCATTTTAAAGTCTATGAACAGTGACCACCTACTGGCACCCTTCAATGTGTTAGGTCCCATAGAAAGGAAACATTTTGCACTCGACTTCATTTCAGCTAATGTTCCTGGATTTATAAAGGTACTAAAAAGGCAACAGCAATCTGATTTCAAACTAACAAAATACCCCTTTTCCCCTAGCGGGATGGAAGCCCAACAGAAGAGTCAAGGAAGGAGGAGGAGGGTAGGTGGGATCGGAGAAACAATTTCTCATTGTTTGGAGGTAGATTGTTCATAAGGGCGACGTTACCCTTAATATAAAACTAAATTCCTTTGGGGTGTTTTCACCATTAAGCGTCGAGTTTTTCATTTAACTGCGTGAAAAGTAGTAAAGAAGTAATAAATAACAGTTCAAATGGGAAAAAGCTGCCGAGGAGAAAAAAAAAAAAGGCTGAAATGCCAAGAATTTTATCTGAGCTGAAAAAAATGGAAGCAGAAAGATCTCACTGTATTCTCCAGCAAGGATAATTAAAAACAAAGCCGTCTTTTAAGGCAGAGCAAACATTCCCCACCATCTCCTTTTTCTGGCGAAGCCAGGAAACACCCTCTGAAGTAAAATAACCATAACAAGAAAAGACATCTTCTTGAAGAAATTTTGACTCATAGTTTACTGCTTTATAAGCAGTTCAATAGAAAGATGTTCCACGCCAAGGCAACAAGTCAAGAATCCACATTTTTAATGCTAGTTTGGTCTCCTATGTGATTATTTTTACAACATCTGCAATTAAAGACAGATTTTTCAGCTCCCTGATTGTGACCGGATAGAAAAGGGTTTGATGTGCGTGCACACACACACAGAGGGAAGGAAAACGCCACCTCGCCCTGTAATGGTCTTCATTAAAAACAGCTTTGCCCAGCTTCTGTTTTATTTCATTTTGATGATTGAAATTTTCCTCATCTAGCAGTAGGTGGTGTTTTTTTTCTTCCTTACCCTTCACTGGTCCAGAGGAAAAATCTGATAGTCCAAACTCCAGCGTTTTCAGTCATTTGGTCAGAGAAGAGTTGCCTGGGGCTGGGATGGGAGGGAGAAAGGGAAAACTCAAAAAACTCCGAAATCACTGTGCAAACCCCAGGTCATTAACGCTCTCACAGTTGTTGGGGGAGTTTCATGCAGCTTCCAGTAGCACCACAGGCTTGGGGTGGTAAAACCAGTCACCCCTTTGCACCTTATTGCACCTGCCGGGGAGTAAATGGCTCAAGGCACGAGTTCGCCTTTCAGGCTCCCTTAGCTGCCTACAAGCTTTCTTTACACTGATCTGCAAACCTTGACCATGTATTTTTCCTAGCTCTCCAGCATGATTTTAAAATAAAAGTAAGTCACTGACCACGAAACTGCCTACTGTGCCCTTCGTTGCTTTGGCACTTGAGTTACCAGGAGCTGCATCTGCCTTTGCAAACAAAAATTGCCCTTGTACAAGAAAAACCACAGAAGAAAGTCTAGGAACTATTTTGTCAATTCACTATAGCGTTTTCATAGGCATTGATTCGGTTCCAGGTAAAATATGACCTTACAAGAAATTATCATTATTATTAAACTACTCTCCAGATCGAATTTTCTGTGAATCCATCTCTTTCAACTCTGGAGATAAATTTGTTTCCCTACGATCTAAAAGAGAGGGACCCATAAAAATCATATAAGATTGAAGGTAAATATTCCTTTTTTCATTTCCCTTTCTGGACAAATCTGACTCTATTCAAGGGATGTGTTTATTCCAATGCTGAACTGCTGTGGACAGGAGCCCGGCTTCAATCCTCTTGGAAATATCCATGGAATTTCAAGGTGATTCAAGGTGGGCAAATATATGGGGGGGGGGGGGGGCATTTGGGGCTAAAATCCCGTTTGCTTTCTAGGATGGGAATATTCCAGGCAGTGTGTCAGGTAGGGATGAGGATTTTGGGGCTGTGCTGGGTTAGCTGGGGTGGGCACAGGCAGAAAACCTCCAGTTTCAGACCCCAACATCCCCTGATACCACCAAAGAGGAGCCTATCAGGGTATTGCATTTTTATCAGCTGGCTCAGGATCCCCCAGTGCCTTTAACTTGCTGGAGTGGCCCAAACCTCAGTGTTCCGCAGTTTAGGGTTTGTTTTTTTTTTAAAAAAATAAACCCAAAACACCGAAAAACCTTGTTCCTTTGATGCTGAAGCCTCGGAGCCGTGGGCAGCATGAAGCAGGAATGCCACGCTGCCCAAACCTTCTTCCTTGGGATGGGGTTGGTTTTATAACCATGTCCCGGCGGAGAGGTGGGAGGCTCCGCGCCGAAGCCGTCCGCGTTTCTGTGCGTGTGAGCGTGCACGTAGGCTGGGAAGTGCTGGAGCTCGTAGGGCTCTCCAGGACTCTTTGGAGGGAAATACAGACCCTGAGACAAAAAAGAAGGTAGCATTCATGCCCAAGCGCATAGTGGGGCAAACATATTTTGTAAATGGAAGTTTGTTATTCACATTGTACGGCGGCAGTTGGTGTTTACCCACCGTCGGTCGGATGCCGACGTTGCCAGAGGCTGAACGATTCAGCGGCGATCGCTTATAAATAGTGCTGACCAGAAACAGGAACAGTGAAGAGTTTTCATTAAAGAAAAAACAGCCTTGAATATTTTTTTCTTTTTATTTTAAGGACAGAGTTAAAGTTTTACACGTTTTTACTGATAATTCCTTTTTTTCCTCTCTCCTCTCTACACTCTTATATCCCTCTTCTTATTTGGTTAAGTTTTGGGGTTTAATTTTAATTTTTCATTTTTATATTGTTACATTTTATTTTAATATTTCATTTTATTCTGTGTTTTATTTCACTTTTATTCACCACTGTAAAAAGTAGCAAGCACACGAGAAAATAGAAGAAAAAAAAAAATAACGAAATGCAGGAAAATCCTAGCATTTGGGCATGTCTTGAACACCCAAACTCCCATTTTTTAATTAATGCAAGTTTTAAATGAAAACTCCCATTTTGCCAGAGACAAACTCCTGTTATTAAAAAAAAAAAAAAAAGCTTTGAGAATCCTTGATTTGTCCTTTGTCCTGGGGAGGTGGAGGAGCTCACGAAAGCTAAGACTTGTCAGAAAAAGGTAGGATAATGCCATGTACCTTTTCTGAGCACCTCCCTTAAATTCCCCACTCTGCAGGTTAGCGCTGGGTACCCTCGATACTATTAAGAGAACAAAAGAGGGCAAATATGTCAGGAGTCTGGATTTTGCTCTTCGGCCAGCGTGCACGATACGGCAGCCGCGCCCGGTGATACCGGTTTGCATCCTCCTGCCGAATGCAGTCAAATCTCTTCAGCGTGTAGTTCCAAGCTGAAATTAAATACTGCAAATTCCAGGTCAGGCACTCGCTCTTTTTGAAAGCTAAAGTGATCATTTCCCCGTGCCCAGTTTTGATTTCCTGAGCATAAAAGTAATGTGTGTTCTCCAAAACGTTGGCCCACACAAGCAGGGCACGTACCTGCAGGTTTTGAAGGTTTCTTTTATGAATCTCACAGAGAAGTGTGGCTTCAGAAACCAGACAAAAGTCTGCCCTAAGTCAGTGGGAGCTTTGCCTGTGCAGGGACTGCAGGACTAAAGCACGTAAAAGCTGGGTAATCTTTCCTTTTGCTTGTTACGGGACAATAATCCATAGCATTTTACAAAACCAATGGGTTTTACTTGCAAGATAAAGGGCGAATCACCAGTCCCTCAGAAAGAAAGGAAAAAACATTCAACGCATGCAGGGGATGGTGAGTAAAAAGAAGGAAATCAAAGACAATATACTTAATTTTGAGAATGAGCAGTGGAAGGGATGCATGCTCTGGTCATGGCTCCTTCCCTGCACATCCTCAGCCCTTGGGCTGGGTGCTGCGAAAGGGCTCCCAGCGTACAGGAGACTTTCCTTTCAACTTAGCACAATTACAAGCAGTGAAAGGTAATAATTTATTCCCCCCCACCTCCCCGAAATGAACAGAGTTGGTTCCTGGTCCACAAGGTGGCGACATCGCTTCAGAGCTCGCAGCATCCCGCACGGCGCAGAGACAGAAACTTCGTAACTTTTAAGCTATTTCAAACACGCTCTTTTGGATGATTTAAAATTAAGGGGGGCGTGGGGAGGGGGGGGAAGCCATTGTTCTCATTTTCACCGTTCTTATGTTTTCTAAACATGTGATTTAAAATTATATCTACCATCTTTTGTACATTTTACTGGGCGTACTACCTGTACGATCTCATTTGCTGCCGCTCTCTCTGTACAGCTCAGCCCAGGGGAAGGCTGGTTTAACAGCTACAGCAGTTATTCACTGAGTGGATGCTCACACCTAAAATCAGAGTGGCCAAAATAAGAAATGGAACCAAAGCTCAGCCTCGATCTTCAGGGTGGATCAGAAACCAAATTTTTATTTAGCATTTTTAGCCAGAGCTTAACTTTAAAGTAACTTTTTAGAAGCCAAACTCTCTGCCTCACAGAATGTCCTTTCATACCTTTCTTCTCTATGTTCCTAACTCCTGGTTCTTTCCCTAAACAATTTTGCAGTCATTCTGCTCTCTTAAACAACACCCCTGCTTTTCACTAAGGGCTGCATGGCTATTTCTTCCGTGGAACTTGAAAGGAAATGAAAAAACCCCACCTTCCTAAAAGCTTTAACTCACCCACTCTGCACAGTAATAAGGACATAAAAGTATGACCGATATTAAAAATAAACCACTTCAGAAAAGAATACGGATGTTGTGAAGTTAATAGCAAGTGCAAGGCCCTTCATTTCCCACTCTGGATCCTGCAGGCTCAGATATTGTAAGGGGTGTGAATAATTTGGCATGTGTATCTAACATCCTATTAGCCCCCCTAGATCTGAATGAAAGTGCTTTGTGGCCGTGCTGGGCAACATCAGTGGGCAAAGAGCAGGAGAATGAGTCCAAGGGTCCTACCAGCATGAAAAACGTCACCAGGTTGTGACTACTTGCGAATCCAAGCAACACTCCTGTAACATCACAGCAACGCACAACGCCTGCTTCAGCACCAGCCTTGTCTTCAACGAGCTCTTTGATTCATCAGTATGTCTGCATTAGAGAAGCTCAAGGGATGTCCCAAGGCCATGTTAGCCGGCTGTGGATACTCCATTCCTGCAGGGCATCTTCAAGGCCAACCTTGGGATATCTGTAGAGCCAAGTGAATGTGTTTCTCAATCTTTGTGCAAGCTGCATTTCTCCCAGCTGCCCTTGCAAGGATGGTACCAGGCAGACTTATGAACAGAATGACACAATGTCCTCTGCAAATGGGATCAGTGTGCAAGCAAAAGTCAAGTTACCTTCAAGGGCTGCGCATGAGGGCAACGTGGTGCATGGTACTGGCTCTCCAGAGTAACGTGGCAAATATGCGTAATGCATTTGGAGAGGAGGTTTATTATGGATACAGGCATCATGTCTGGGAACAACCCTTCCAAAGTACACAGCCAGGCATGTTTCAAAGGTCTGTTGGCAGTATCAAGCCCAGTGGTGGTAGATCAGTGCTGGCTAGAGCAGACTCACGGCTGATACACTCCCAAGATAAGAGCAGAGTGCAGAACCCCTCTTTCATTAACCCCTCTACAATCATCAAATCTCCTGCTTCTCAGAAATGAACCGGGAGTGGGGGCTTTCCATTAGCTTTGTTTGACTCTGCCCAAGCCAAGTTTTTCCAGTATTCCATGGGTAACATCCATATGTTTGTTTTCCCATGGGCCGGGGGCCCAGAGATGCCCTGATAGTGGACACTCAGTTCACTTGTGTATAAAATAACTAGAGAGGGTGACTCAGCTCTTCTTTTTTACAGCCTAAACTTCTCCGAGGAAACCTTGGGCACTGCTCTTGGTTAACAGCAGAGATTTGAACTAGGAGTGGCAAATACAAAGCTGCTCCCGTGTTAGCAGCTGAGCAGGCTTTAACTTTTCCTTTCTTCCCCCTCCCTCCCCCCTCTTTTTTCCATTGTAACTCAGAGTGCATTTTTGCAAGATATCCCTGAAATTACTATTACTACATCGCAATATTAGATCAATGCAGTGGTAACACACTCCAGATTGTTATGGCATTCGCATCTTGATGCCTTCCATACTGTCTTGTGGAATCTAGCCTAATACCACGATTAAAATGCCTTTTCCATTCCTCTAAAGCACACTGCCTGCTGCCATTACATAAACGTCTGCCTATCTAGGGTTTTACACTGGCACCCATCACCGGGGTATTTGAGAGTCTAATGAAAAGGACCTCCGCTCATTAAAGGGAGATGAAGGTTCTTGCCAAAGCCTGGGATTAAATTAGAGTCCGTTAGGTTTCTCTTCTCACTGACATCATTATGAATCAGGAAAAACACACCATTCAAGTGAGTTGCGTTACAGCAGTGTGAAGCCAGCGTGAGTTCCGAATCAAGCCCTTTCATTTTAACACCAGCCTACCTCCGTTTTCTCTGGCAGCTTTTTCCCACTCTGCAACTCAACCACTGAAAATAGCAGCCCTCGGTGTAATATATCTCCTTCTCATGGGCAAGCATTAAGCTTCAGGGGGAGGAACCTTTCAGAAGTCACCCTCAAGTGGGATGAGAGAGAGGAAAAAAATACCAAAAATCATGAAAAAAAAGAAAAGGAGACAGCTGAGATCCCACAGACTCTGTGTCACAGTCTTTGAAAGTGGCAGAAAGTACCTTGGTTGCTGTCAAAAAGAAGAGTGGGTCTTCAGATGTTGTGCAGCCTTGGGGGTGACTGCAGAATGAGAAGCAGCAGCCCATCTCTTGTTGAGAGCTGCAGCCTGAGTCCTGCCCTCCTTCACAGCCCTCTGAGGACTCAGAAAAGCAAGACAGATGCACAGGCAGAGACACCATCCAGGTTTTCCAAGCCTCCTCTCCAAAGGGCTGTACTCACAGCTGGGAGTTGCCATCCTTGCCCCATCATGAAGGCAGATGTGAACAGCTAGCACAGGAGCCTTGATTTCCCACTGTCCTCAGGGCTAAGAATAACCTTTCCATGGGTTTAAATGCCAAGTGGAATCCATGCCACAGTAGTCCTGGCATGGACAAGTCTGACACGATCTTGTTGAAGAAGCTCGGTGGTTCCCACCACGTGGAGAACCAAGAATGGGAGAAGGAAACCCTTGATGACAGCCCAACAGGTCTTAAAGCCACTTCCCACAAATGGGAAGCTACTGGCTTCAGTGGGATCCCACAACGCAGTTGACATTTAACTGTGATGTCTATGTTGGAGGTATAATGCCAAGGTTTCCTGCATCATGAATGAAAAAAAATAAATACTTTCAAGGGGCAATTTGGGTCTTAGGTGGGAAAAATGGGCTGTTCCAGAGGGATGGGATGAATCTGGGCCAAGGAGAACAAGCCATTTGCGGAATTAAACTGAATTTAAAATAGCTGTCCGTTAAAATATGTCTGTGTTTGTCCACAGATGTTGAAAAAGCCCTTCAAAAGGGTCAGACTATCACCTCACACAACAGCACGATGGCGACCCTGTGCCATTTTCACCTTATAACTGAAAAAAACACCTGATCTTCAGGATTCCCTCTAGGATGTCTCCTGTCGGCTCTTCTGACATTATTAAACCTACTCAGACCTTTTCTCGACTAAGGGCAAGTTTCTGGGAGAATTTTCGGTTTGAGGGATGTTTGTACATCTGCTACTTAGAGCAGCAGTGCCGGCTCGTGCAAACTTGAATTGCTGATCAAACTGCAGTGCAGTTTGTGCTAGGGTATTTGACAGTATTCTCCAAGCGTAACAAAATGGAATAGGGCAATCCCCTTCTTTATATGTCTGTGGACCCTGGAGTGGCACGGAATGTGTTTAATGTGTTTTATAGTGAACTGAAGCACTAGGGTTTACTTGTGTTTCGATGTTATTCCCAGGCTGGGCTCTGGTGATGAGCTCTGTTCCGTGTGTTAGCATCCTTGTGATACGTTGTACCAATCTCTCTTGTAGAGTCACGAGAAAAGCCATGAGATACAGCGTGAAAAATAGGGGACATGGAAAAAAATCATTGCAATTATTGTAATTATTTATTACTATTAGCTATAAAGGGAAATTAATAAAACTGAATAAAATGAAGTGATCTCATGAAACTGGTCTGTGAAGCCCATGTGCAAGCACTGATATGTCTCTCTCTTTTGCAATAAACAAAATGGTTTTGTTAGTTAGAAGACTTGACAAAGTGCTCTCATAGCCACAGTAATAATAATATTTGTGATAGTAATAATATAAATATCAATAATAATAATAATTCAATTGCACCTGAAATTAAGAAAACCCATAGCCAACAATCAGCCACATTGTCAGCAGATTCTTTTCACTGAGAACCTGCGAGGAAAGCTGCCGGCTAAAGTCTTAGTGGAACTAAATCCTGGTGCTACCTTGAGTCACTATGGGATATCGACATCTTGTCCTTAGTAATTAAGCATGTAGAAGAGAGAAGCTGTTCTTGGCATCATCTACAAGCTGCACGGACACACCAGAAAGTCAAGGGCGGTGCAAGCCTGACATGTGTTGCAAATTCATTAGGCAAAGGAGGAAACTGAGGCAGAGATGAGTTATGCATTGCAATCGCACTGCAAATCCACAGCGCTCAGACCTGCACGTTCTCCAGCACCAGCCCTTACAACACGAGCAGCACTCCGCATGCACAGCAGCATTTCCAAGTAAAAGCGAGAGATCAAAAGCAAAAGACAGCCTTTCAGATATTACATTTCATCTGTAAAGGCAAGCGTAGGAAGATTGAAATGATTATTTTTTTTTCTTCTTGCCCATTCTATTAACATATGTTTGTCTGTGTTTCGGTATTTTACCACATATTTATATGAAATCCCTGTCTGTTTTTTTCTTGGCCTCTCACAGGCTTTCACTCATGATCTAGACAACTCCGAGAAACTTGACCACAATACACCATCCTCATCCACGCAGCCCTGAACCAGTTCCTACACCTCGGTTGAGTAGCATCTGAGTGCATGTCGGTTGTCTCCAGGAGCTCCTACTTCAAACAGCTCCAAGATAATCCCCGATCTACTCAATGAGTTCAGGAGCGTACGAAAGCATGTACCACTCAGATCAAAAGTGAACCCGATTACAACCATGCCACTGCCTTTTTTCCCCCTTTGGGAAGGTGGAGTGAGTCACAGCAGACGACACTCGGTTCTCCTGGCTAGCTCTCAGGATTGTGGTTTCCAGTGATAAATTCAGCCCCTGGGCAATTTACTGAGGAATTACATAGTGTGGTATAGGCGTCCTTCCACCAGTATTCAAGCCCCAGGATCTGATGAGGTTCAGTGCAGAGCATTCAGATTTGGTTTCTTTTTAATAACACTTACCGAACGTGAACGGCTTTAATAATCCCCAGCAGTCATTAAAAGCTTTTCATCTTCAAAGTGCTCTACATATGCTAATTAATGCTCACAACCATCCTGTGATGGTATTATTATCCCCATGTGGCAGCAAGGGAAATGGAAGCAATGAGGTTAAGTAATTTGCCTGAGGTCAGAGGGAGCTGATGACGAAGCCGCAAGCAGAATGCCTCATCCTCTGCTCCACCACGCGTCTTCCTCCTGCAGCACTGTCATCTGGTGCCCAAAGCCCTATTTTTCTTATGTGAGCATGGGACAGGTACCAAGAAAGGGGTTGAAAAATGACATTTTTCCTTGCATCCCCACAGGCTCTGGCTATGCCACCAAGACTACACGTGTGCCAGCCTACATGCCATGTTACTGATGCTCAAAAAGCAGAACAGCCCGATTTTCAGGATGAAGTTCCTGCTGCAGCCCCCTATGCCAGCACAGGACCAAGTCCTCCCTTCATGTCTTCCAGACCCAGCAGCCACAACCTCAGACGTCTCACAGATCAACCCACCAGCAAATAACCCAAGACTGCTTCTTTCTAACCACTCTGTGGACATTTTTGGCTAACTAGTGTCAGGACCCATTCCCCACCATTGAGACCAACTGGAACAATGTGGCCGTACCTTTGCTCCAAGTCTCCACTTCCTAAGTTGCTCAAACACGGGGACCATATGCAAAATGCCTATGGGGAGCAGTTCCTGGCCTGGGCTAACTCCCTGACCACAGCTGGAAATTGCTGACAGCACTTTTGGTCTGGGCCAAAAGTTTGCCAGAGACAATTCCAACAATTTAATGGCACAAACAACCAAGTGGTAGTGCTCAGGCCAAGGCTTGATGCCGTTTGATTTGCTAGTACAGATTTAGCCCTTGTGGCCAAACTACAGCAAGAGTCAGAAATGTGGATACCTTACCCTCAAGAATTTTCAAAGATAAGCATCACTGTCTCTCAGCTGCCACCATATAGAAGAAGACAAGATTGAGAGTCGTGACTTACTCAGGATCATGCACTATGTTCATGCCACAAACATGAGCATCACTTTAGTCCTCTGGGTAAAAAGTCAATACCTTATTATTTGGTCAGCTTTGCCTTTCCAAAACATAGATACCTGACCATTAACCCAAGCACGCTAGCTTGTTTCACAGCCAGCCCCATTATGGTGGGTTCAGCTGCCAAGGATTCACTTTTAGCCCACATGATTAGGAGCTGATGAACTTCTCCTTCTATTCTCTACCCATTCAAATAAACACTGTGCTGTGTTTTATTTTAAAAATAAACAAAGGCAGGCTGGACTGAAACCATGGTAGGAATGGCCCTAATTCTGTTCTTGGCTAATCTGCCACTCGTAGAAGGTTGTACTATGCTTATAGGGAGAAATGACTTATTACTATTAGAATAATAAACTCCTTCCTTTTATGCTTCAAATCAAACTGCAATCTGGTCTGTGCAGAACACATTTCCCACTCCTCCTCCTCATTCTCTTCTTCCTCTACCATGGGCTTCAAACACAGATTCCAGATGCAAGCTATTTTTCCCCCAGCCGAAGGATCTGACTTTTTGGCAAGCTGTGCAAGCTGTTGTGTGGGTGGTTTAAAACTTCCCTCTGGGCCTGTCATGTGGTTAGGGCTGTCTGGGTTGCTCTGAACTTCTGGACACCATTTTCCTTTGACTCACCTTTTATTCCAGCGGAAGCCGGGACCGAGTGTGCCTAGTGAACGGGACTACGCAAAATTGCACTTTGGAGCCAGGACTTTGACGCTTTTTTTTCACTCGTGTTAAGTCCTTTGGCTGGGTTCTCCAGACAATGCTGTCAGAAGGCAATCCCTGCAAATAGCTGTCTCCATGACTTTGCTTTGAGGCACTTCCTACTCGTTTTCTGAGCAGCTATTCCATGAAAATTCATGCTCTGTCATATGTTACTAGTTAAGTCAGCAGCAAAGTCTATTCTGAGTCTATCAGGAAGGCCTAATCCCAGCCGTCAGGGTTGCAGCACTGCCTTTCCTCTGCTGCCAGGCTTCCTTTCTTTAGATGATGTGCAAACAGTGTTTTGCTTCTGCATCTTGAAACATATGGAGATATGGCCCCAGTGCCTCCAGAGCACCATGAGTCAGATAACCATGCCAGAATTTTCCCCTTTTCCTTTTTTTTTAAATTTAAATGAGAATAGTGGTTTGCATCTTCCTGGTTAAGAGAAGAGACAACTCTTGTAAAGCAGCCACATCTGCCTGAGTCTGCAAGCAGTGTGCTCCAAGCTGAGCAAACCACCCCATTCATCTCATCTGGACTCCATTTAATGCTGGCGAGCCAGAACACTGGGTAGGTCCCCATCAATATCATTTCATCAAAGACCTCTGAGTGCATATTGTGTGTACGGATTCCTTAGTTGCTCTCTTCCCTATCACAGCTTTACAGATAGGCTCTACAGAACAACCTCTCTACGCTCGGGGTCATCCCTTCTAACTGCTTCTGAAAGTGGAAGAGAGAATTCCTGTGTGAGCAACCTTTGATATGTCACAAAGAAAAGCCACTGGATAACCCATTGATAGGATGTGCCCAGGGAGGGTGCCCTGCACCCTGCGACAGGGATGGGAACTGTGATCCAGTGCAGGGTCGCAAGTGCTGATACGTTTACTATATATAGCGGACCACTGACTCAGCAGTGAGAGTATTACAGGCAGGTGAAAGTAGGCACAGATTGTATTTCATCAAATACCTCTTCCCTACAATGTCTTGCCTGTAGACCCTCACAAACCTCTTCAGAAGTAAGCGCAGGCTCTTGAGGGCACTTCAACCCCTCATTTGTTTTCAGTCCAAACTGGTCAGAGCTGGTCTTTGTGGTGCTTCCTATGGGGAAAGATTGGTTTAAAAAAGATTGGATTTACTTGGTTTAAAACCTTAAAACCAGAACCACAAGCACTATATACCACCGAGGGAGCAACATCCACCTGAGCCTGCAAGCAGCATGTTTGGACAGGGTGTCCAATCCACACACTTGCAATTCATTAAGTACGATCTTGCCTGGCAGCCTCACAAAAGAGCTAAAAGAGTCACCATAAATATGACAACAGTAAAATGTTTAATTCCTTGAAATGAATTAGTCCCTTCATATGGAGACAGCTGAGAGAGGCTGACAACATGCACTACAGAAAAGAATCAAATTTACCTGATCACACCATCATTATAACATAAGGAAACATTGCAAATACTGGCCAACAGGCCATGACAAGTTATTCCTGCAACATGCAAGAGCAAGAAAAGTTGTTACGCTTTGGAGTACCTCAGAAATTGTGGAGGTCAACTCAGGACATGAAATACAGAAATGAGGAACTTCCACCCAAGTCAAGTTCAAGTGAAGTAGATAACTAACCTCAAATCTTTGCCCAGGAAGATGGTATTCCCAGGGTATGTTTGTGCAGTTCAGAAGCAAGGTGGGCTTCCAAGGGGATTTTTATTTCACTAAAGAGGTTCGCATGGTTTGGAGAACATTCAAACACACACCTGTATGTTAGGATTCAACCGCTTGGTGTCTAGTGCTTGTCTTCACTGATTGCATGGCTTTGGTATAAAAGCCCAGGCCAAAGTTTTCAGAAATAGGTTGCTCACCAGGGAGCCTGGGTTTGGCTAAGCACACAGCCATTCCCTTCATATCAGCATGACTTGATAGATTGTGAATGCTTATTTCGGTGCCTTGTTTTGGATTTAGAAGCTTAACTGGAGGCATTCAGGTTTGAAATCTGGCCTCAACTCCCTCAGTACTTCCATTTCATCACCTATAAAATGGAGGATACCATTTCCCTACAGGTGTTTTATAAGGCTTAACTCATTCATGCGTGCAAAGTGTTGAGATACTTGAATGAGCAGCACCGTACCAGAACAATGTCTTATTTTGTGAACGTAACCTCCAAAACTTTTCACACCCTCTTAGGCCTTCCAATACTTCCTGCTTCCTGCCAGGCCGGGACAACTCCTTTCAGGACATTTTTGTGCCCTATCCTGGCTGGGGAAACAGCAGGTGGTGAAAGGAACAAAAATGAATAGAGGTGGGAGGAAAAGTTATCCAAATATAGTGGAACCTCAGAAACTGTTTCAGCCAGGGGTGGAGCAAGATTGCAGAGGGTTTTTCTTTTTTTTCCAACCCCCCTAGCTGTTTACCGGTTCCCATCAACAGCAGTGGCATCTCATTCCCCGTTGACCGCGCCGCTTTACAAGATGCTTTGGAGGGAGGCGTGCTGCAGGAAGAGTCATCGGGGACTTGTCACCACATCTCAGAGCGTGGGGGAAGAGGGGCTGCAGAGCTGCTGAGATGAGTTTGTGCCTCTGCTCCCTCCCAGAGGCACCAGGGGGAAATGGGAGGTAGCGGCTGAGGCCCTCCTGCCGCAAGTCTTTCTGGCTGTTTTAAAGCTGTGCTAGCTGGTGGAGGGCTAAAACAGCCAAAGGACAGATGGGGGATTTGAAAGGAATAAATGTGGTTTCAATCTGGTTCGTCCTTTCTGCTCGTCTTGCACTGAAGGCTTCTGGGGCACAACAGCAGCATCCTCCTAACACCACCCCTCTCCCAGACAACTTCTGCTCCTTCTGCCCACTTGAACAATGTACGAGCAAGTTCGGAGTGGGAGACAGAGAGTGAATATAAGTACTTTCCCTCACCCCCCTTCCCAGCCCTGACATAATAACAAACAGCTCTCCAAAAAGCACTTAAATTTACGAACAGTTTATAAATTCACAGACGTTGATTTATAGACGTTGGCTTCACCCAATATTAGACACTTTGGTTTCTTTTCTGTTTTCAAAGTGCTGCTGTTATGGCTTGGGTTTTGAGCGCCGTCACAGACCAAAACCAGCCTCCAGGTCCTCCCTGCGGGCTTTGCTTCACCCGCAAGGATGGGCCGGAGCTGGGGCTGGGCTCCCACTCTTGGAGGGGTGGCTCTTCCCCTTGCTCGGCAGGACGACTTCCAGCTGGTTAGCGAGCCGTGATGACAGGCTTTCTAGGCAGCTTCATTTCAGCTTCCTTGTCTTGCAGGAATGGTGGCTGCAACAGGGGGCGTGAGGAGGAGCCCGTGCCTGTGTGTGTGGTATTCCCTGCCTATGAGCCCCCACTGAATTAACCAGAAAAAAAAAAAAAGGAAAACCCCAAACCCTGCCTGGAGCCAGTGTTAATTGGCTAAAAAGAAATACAAATGAGCAAATTTGAACTCCAGGAATGTCAAAATTCCACCCTGAAAAATCACGGAGCTGATGTGTCCAGGCTTGTCATCATATGGCCACCCAGCCTGAACAGAAAACCCCACATGCAGACCATGCCAGCAGGTGAGATGAGGGTTAGGGATAACCACTTTCCGCCCCGTGGAACTTCACGGTCATGTCTGGCTTGGAAACACCAAATTTGTGGTAACATACGGAGCTGTGGGCTTTGATGGGAGCCATGAGTGTCTGGCTGGGGGATCACAACATGTTGAAAGGCAACTGCGACCAGTTCCTCCCCACCCTCTCTACATACACACACACACACACAAATAAAAGATATGTTATCTACCAATTGCTTTTGTTTGCTCATTTTCTGCCTCTGGGCAAGTCACCCAAGTTTCTCCAGCTGTGAAAAAAAATAGAGTGATGGTTCAGCTTGCATCCTGATCTCAGAGCTACTGAACTAGTGGAGAGAACCACCCTTTTTGGAGAGAAGGCACTAGCTGATAGAGTCAGGCGAAGCAATAGTGGTCCCTCATATAAATAGACATTTGCTAAAACAATGTCCCAGTGATGGCTGGGTGTACAAGACATCAGCCCTTCATGCCTCACTCTGCTGGTGAGTCTTTCCTAAAGCTACGCCAGCAGCCAGTGGAAGATGCACAGAGTAAGGGCACTAAGAACTTTGCGGTCAGGATTTTTTGGGGTCTGCAATTTTACCCCACTCCTTACAGTACCTCGAGCTGCTCACCTTAATAAGCATCCCCTCATTCACCCACCAACAAACACTATGCCACCAAGAGGAAAATCTGGTGGAGCCACTCGGAGAGGTAGTGCTGTACCATTTCATACCTGTATCTTTGGGTATGGGGCCCCTATTACTTTATTTTGATTTTTTTTTTTTCTCATACATATCTTCTACAAAAGACTTTCACTAATAATAATTATTCTAAATGTATAAAAACCCGGGGTTTGCAATCAAAACAAAATGTTACCATCAAAATAAAAATAAAATTAAGAAACCGGTCTAAGTTCTTTGAGAAATGCATGTATTTTTTTAGAAGTGGAAAGAACGAAAGAACTCTTTTTTGTTTTGCTTTTAGTGAAACAGAAGACCAATTCTCACCAGGTCTTCTACATCTTAGGGACCTTTTTTGCCTTGAGAAAAAAACTACTGGGGAAACTGAACATTTAAGAACACTGGATGAGTTGGTCCTGTACAGGCATGAGTTGCTTGCAGGCAATTCTGCCTCTGCATAACCCTTCTCCATTGCTAATCCAGCCCTAGCCGCGTTGTAAAGACAGTCTGCCATCATGCTTTGGTTTTGTAACTGTTAACAAACTAGAGAGGAGGCACCGGCTACCCAATGCATTTTAACTTGTGATTTAATACAGGATCTGAACTCCAGGCCACAGTTTCCTCAAGAGTCAACAGCTTGAAACCTTCATGTTCAGGGGCTTTGCCAACCAGAATTTAAATCAAATATCATCCAACCCACCTCAGGAACAGGATGATGGATCTGTGGCCAAGACAACGGTCTGGGATCCAAGAGACCTGAAGGTTAAATCCGAATGTGCCGATTCCTTCAGACTAAATTTTAGACCTGCTTGAGCTCTCAGGAAACCACCCATTGTGAAGCCCGGTTCTGCCTTAACATTTATTCAGTGTGGGGAGGATAGTAGATCCACTAAGGGAGCAGTATCCAACTCAGTGCCCTCTGGAGATCCAGCAGACCCACAGCAAACAGACACAGAATCAGCAGGCAGCAGCAGAGGCGCTCACGCCAACGCTTATTCAGGTGGCGTGCACCCATGTGCCTTCCAGAAGGAAAAAAAAAAATAAAATAAGAAAATCCTTGTGAAAAAGTGCACATAAAATAAATTACAACAGCCTCCATTCCTAATTGAAATAACTCAGCTCTTCTTTTCGTGTGTGCCCGTGTTTAAAGAGAAACCTGAAAGGCACAAGTTCACATTATGGACTAATAGCCTGGAAAATTTCAGTTTAAAAAACAAAGCTGGCTTTGAGTTACACAGGAGGGCCCTGAAAAAAAGCATCTGAAACCACTAACTTCTATTTTTTCCTGCACTTTTTACAACATAATATGGCTGAACAGATTTTATTTTATTTTATTTTATTTTATTTTAAAAACTCGCTTTAAAAAAATAATCAACACAAAAATCCTCTCTCTGGCCTTCATGTGCCAAGTTTCAGCCCAGGGCAAATTTTTTACAGCTGAATTATACACCCTGAAAAATAAGGGGCTTATAATGACAACATTGAGAGTCCCCTAACTATAGTGGTATGAATGGGGAGGGAGGTATAATAAGAATGGTCCATAGTGTGTAGCAGCAGCAATAAGTGAAGGAGCCCTTACTCAGCATGAGGAATTCTATATATCTTGGAAGGCTTTCATGAACCTAAACATTATTGCTAAGAAAGGAATAAACAGTTTGAACTGCTGTTGCCATTCATCCAGCGCTCACACACTGAGGAATACACAGAGTTGTTCTCTCAAAGCCGGAGTGAAATATTCCAGACATAACTCTTTCTTACTTCAGGGCTGGAGAGGATTTTGAGCGGCTGTTTGAAGGCAAGCTGGAGAAACACTCTTGCTCTAGGAGAATTNATAAACTTTTTTTTTTGAAGAATTTTTTTTTTTTTTTTTTTTTTTAATGTAGCAATGATGATAATTGACTGCGTGCCTACAGCTCTCGGAGCTGAACTTGCACTTGCCGATGGCCACAAAGGGTCGTTATTGGCTGGGATGGGTATCTGTAGGTGAAGTGAAACAAAAATAAAGAGGTTAGCAAAATGACTGTCAGTCTTGAATGCGGACCAAATCTGGCGGCCCAGAAAAGGTATGGAAAACAGTGCCATTTTTAAAACTGCTGCTTCTAAAATTGGATCATCCAGCAAGTTGAAGGCAGAAGTGGGATTTAGGCAGGTGTAGGAACCAGGGTGCTTATGCCACCAGAGCCTGGCCATGTCCTTACAAACTGAGATCAAATGTCAAAATTTCCACAGGGAGCAAATCCCTTCTCTGCACCGCCATTTTCCCTTTTCCCCTCTAAATACATCAAGTCAATCAAAGCATTGGGCTTCTGTCATTCCACAAGTCTTTAATTTTAATTTCAGCACATCTATGTGTGAATAGGCTCACGTAATCACACTTATAAACATCTGTACCTACATATATCTACGCATCTCCCCATTGTATTTTTATTTTCTATTACTTCACATTGGCTATATGAAGAGTCGTGTCAACATTAATAACGGAAAATTGCCATTATCCGAAAAGAAAATTCATCTGAAAAAATTTCAACCAGCTCAGTGACCCCGGTCCTATTTGACCAAAGGACATGACTTTAGCACATGATTCTCGTCTGACAACAGGCATCGAAAACAGGTTGTTGGAATCACGTCTTAAAAATGCACTTCCATTGCTACTGTTTTCCCAAGAGCCTATGCATTACTCGCTCAGCTCTACCTGTCTGCTTTGTAGCCATTCAACATTAAATAACGAAATTTCCACTCCAAAATCCTTTACTATACTGCCTATACCCCAAAACTGCTGCTAGCTTTTCCCTCTCACTGATTAAAAGCCACAATTATCAGTAATTGCTGGATCAAAGGTCTGATCTGGATTTCACAGCATTGTCATACCAGTACGATACAATTTCAGAGTTGCCACGAGTGTAATGTAAATTAAATTTGTGTCTGTTGGCACAGAAATTAATATTACATAAATTTTCAACCTCTCTATCATAATTCCTTCTGTATTAGTTAAGAAACCGTTTCTTTTTTTAATTACTTCTGCTGTACATCAAGCCCATGAGCCTAAACTGAACTTGCAAATAAGAATTTTAACAGAGAAAGTAGTTCATAGTCTTAAATTCACACTACTCAAGTAAACCCAGTCTTTAATCTCTGGAACCCATCTTGGACAAATGTTTCTAGAGTAAGTGTCAAGTTTCTGGCAGTAAATTTGGAATAACAAACAAAAACCTCAGGTGAAGAAACTTTCTAAGTCCCAAAACTGCATGAGTTACAAAGTTAATGTTATTAAGAAGAATTCCTGAGCATGATATTTTTTCCATACCTGTGAAAGGACTAAAGTCTAATGAGTTTGCAAAAAGTTTGGACATGGAAATTAGTAAAAATTACGCAGGTGTATAATCCTAAAAGTTTGGACATGGAAATTAGTGAAAGTGACATATGTGAATAATCCTAAAAGTAATTTCCTTGAAAGAGCAGTGAAAGAGTAGCCAAGTATTTCATTCTTAATGTTGAGATTTAACGAGACACTGGAAACCTAAAAAACAACACATCTCTCTTGAAAGTTTTGGGGTTTACTTTGGGTTTTGTATCTCCCCACAAGACTATTAAAAGGGAACAAGACTGGAGGTGGGGGAAAAAGATTTTTTATGCCCTATCAAAGTAATTTCCTTTTTATTTCATATAAGCAAGTGCTTTCTGTTTTCCTACAGCAACATGGAGAGGTATACATCTGACATTGTACTCCACTTTAAAGCTATTCTGGTATTAATTATTTTGTATTTATATCTGTGCAGTAGCCAGAAGATATGTGGCTATGAAATTCTGCTGTAACACTGAAAGCCTGATCTTGTAACATCATGCTGTATTGCTGATCTTCAAAACACAGGGAACTTATAGTGGTAGAAATTTTGGGTTGAAATTTACATTTTTAATCAAAAATATGGGGATTTCCCTTCTAAATGAAGTAGACGGGGAGATATCTGCTTTGACAAGATGTTCCAGGTTATATATAAGACAAAAATATTTTCAGGCTTTTCAGTGAGGCCAAAATATTTTGCCTGCATGTCTGAAAAATCTCAGGAAGATATTTTGGAGGAGAAGGAAACATTGTGAATGAAACCCTGAAAAACGCTTAGAAAGATGCGGTCAACAATAACCTGTCCATGTAAAGTCAGATGTCTTTGTGGCAGCTCAGGTGGAGCCCTCCGCTGGCCACAGGGACAGTTGGGCTGCAAAGAGGCTCCATGTCTGCAGGGCAAGAACTGCCCAAAACCTCTCCCAGTGCTCTCCCTGTTATTTTGTATTGCAGTCCAAGAAGTCCCTACTGCAATAATTTCTTAAAGCTGGTGCCCAGGTCAAACTGTCCATCTTCTCCAGGCCTCCCTGAGTGATGGGTACTCTCTAAGCAAACTCCAGAAAGACAGCCAGCAGATGAAAGTCAGCTTTCATTAATCCATAGCAATAGGACAGAAAAGGGAGTTTAAATATCTCTCCATGCTGAGAGAGCTGGGGTTGCTCAGCCTGGAGAAGAGAAGGCTACAGGGACACCTTATAGCGGCCTTCCAGTACCTGAAGGGGGTCTACAACAAAGGCGGGGAGGCACTGTTTTGCAAGGGCATGTAGCGATAGGACGAGGGACACTGGTTTTAAACTAGAGCAGGGGAGGTTTAGATTAGACATTAGGAAGAAGTTCTTTACAATGAGGGTGGTGAGACACTGGAACAGGTTGCCCAGAGAGGTGGAGGAGGCCCCATCCCTGGAGACATTCAAGGCCAGGCTGGATGAGGCTCTGAGCAACCTGATCTAGTTAAAGATGTCCCTGTTTACTGCAGGGGGGTTGGACTAGATGACCTTTAAAGGTCCCTTCCAGCCCAACACACTCTATGATTCTATGATATATGTAACTGAGTGTGTCAACAATGAGAAGTCATTTTACTAAAAGTCGTCCATCAGGCATTTGTGTCACAAACACTGTCATTTTGATTCTCCATCTCACCCTCCTTTTCACATGGTGCTGAACATCCAATTCCTAAAAATCACGTCTTCAAGCTGCCACAAGCTAAGCACCGAAAGACACCGATCCATTTTCACAGTCTTGGCCTCATTTTGTAGCAGTGCATGTCCACAGTAGCTCACAGGAGCTGCTCAGTTTCCTTCAGCTTCTTTTCTTTGCGTAGAGACTTTGACTAATCTCCTTCCTCTCCATCACAAGACAAGTCATTTTCCTAATGACACAGGCTAGACAGACGACAGATTGTCAGGACGCACAGTACATGTTTTCTTTAAGTGAACCTTTTATTTGTTATTTTAAGGTTATTTCCAGATCGCTGACACTTATTCCAAAAACTCAGGTAACCAAGACAGAGCTCAGAAACTGAAGTTATTCTTAGACTAATCAGCCTGTGATCTAAATCCACAACACTAATCTCATAATTTGGCATCACAAAGCATAACCGCTCACATCTGGATAAGGTACTGCATGCTAACAGCTGTATTTAGCCCCACTGTTTTCAACCTGTTTACTCTGCAAAATAAAACACTAGGGCTGTTTTATTTTGAGCTCCCATTACTGACATGTACTTGGGTGGAGAGAAGGAGAATAATGACACTCAATGAGGTAGGGCTGAAGTTACTGTTGCCCTAAAAACCCACAGCTCCATGCTCTTGTGTAGCTCCATGCTATTTGGTAGGATTTTATAGACTACACAGATCTCTTACAACCTCTTATACCCTGCAATGAGGTGTTAAAAGACACAACTAGTACCCAGCAACCTCTGTTGGGTTCTTGGGTTGGTCAGACTTGGGCACGATGGTGTCACCAATGGGGTCCCATAGCAGAAGAGAAGAAGCTCCTTCCTTTGGATTGTGCCCACTGAACACCCTGAAAGAAATCCCTTTATACCACGCACTCCTTTCTTTCAACACATCATCTTGAGGGAAAGCATTATTACCATTATTGTTACCATTGCAGTAGAGCAAGAAAGCTGTGCCAAGACCAGGTCCCAGTTGTGCTAAGTGCTGTGCAAACAAACACGTGGTGCGTTCATGCTCTAGGCAGCACGAGAGACAAAGGCAATATTATTAACATGCCCATGAACTGAGGCACACTGAGATTATCCAACTTGCCCAAGGTCACGCAGGAAGTGAGTGGCAGAGCTGGAAATTGAACCCAGATTTCTTGAATTGCAGGCCAGGATTTTAACCACAAGGCCATCTTTCGTCTCTCTCTTTTCCCCCCCCCCCACCTCCGATCTTTCTATTTTAGCACACTTTTGAAAAAAATTACTCTTAAAAATCCATTCGGCAATACTTTAGGTATGCTGTGGCCTCCACAACCATATTTAGCACAATTATAGGCTAAAAGGAACTCTTGCAAATTATGTGCAAATAGATACGTCTTTATGTAAATCCAAGTTCTTGGAACATAAATCTACAGCCAAAAAAATACAAAGGTTTAAGCCAGGGAGGAATTAAATTTTTTTCCTCTTCGAAGGTTGGTAACTGAGGTACAACACTCCCCAGCTAAAGAAAGGAGAATACAGACTAGATGCCTGGGGAGTAGTTATGCCAGCTCCAATAAACCTGTGATTTCACCTATAGAAATGTGAAGGCAACAGACACTTGATCGTTGTTTTAGAGGATGCTGTCCCATATATGACTGGTTTTATATACATGCGTATTTTCTAAATCAGTTACTGTACCAGAAGTGCAAGAGTACTGAAAGCCAGGCAACTTTCTGATCGTGCACAGCCCAACAGCAGGTACAGGACCCTGAGCATAGGAGTGTAATTTGGTGTTTGGCTAGGGATATTGTACAAGTTTAACCATCTGGGTAGACTGTCCGTCTACTGAAACAAATGTTCAGGCAGAGCAAGGCTCCTCTCTCCCAGGTGTGCCAAATGCCTGGTTGCTCCCAGACCAAAATATGGCAGCTTCTTTGCTGTTGTAATCCCAGATACAGACCAGGAGACAAGCTACCATGTTGCTTCGCACAAATACAAGAAGCGGAGCCAGATTAAGCTTATCCACCAGGGTACACAAACATGGTCTCTGATTCTCATGACAAGGACATGATAGCTCATGGGAAACAAAGGAGAGCTGGGGTTTGTGCTCTTGCCTCCAAGGGCAGAGTGCTCCCTCCAAGTGCCACACTCGGTGCATAGTTGTGCCTTGGCTGCAGTCCCACCTTGGATCTGCAGCTCTGGGTACCACACCAGTTTTGCGTAGGTAGCTGTTTACAGAGTTAAATTTAAGCACAATACCCTAATTTTTCTCAAGGAAAGCTTTACAGATTTTGTTTCATGAACTTGATCAAATAGGTTTTGTTGAAATGGTATAAAATGTCTTCTCCTTCACTCCTCTAGGATTCAAAAAGGGAATCAACTTTATATGGATACATTGTGCTATTCTATGTAATATCATAAGAGGAATACAAATCCATACAATTTTTCTATAAGAATAAAAGCTAGGAAAACTGTTCTGGGATGTACACTTGCATTTACTATATAGCTAGACACCCAAACAGCAAATGGATCTGTTCACTAGCTTGGAGTCCAAAGGGCACAGCCTAGGCACATCCAAGCTATTCAGCTTTTTTAGTCTCTCAAACACAACAGCCACATCCAAAACAAGTATCAGGAACAGTCTCTGGCTTGTGCAAACTTCAGGAGGTGTTACATATCACCTGCAGACACCAAGGACTGCACCTAAGTCTCTGTGCCTCTGTCTCAGCAATATTAGATTTACTAGCTAGAAGGAAACTTCTCCAAGACTATATTTAAAGTCAATGTTTTCCGCTTAAAATCCCCAAGCTTTGAGTGCAAAGACTGGAACCCTTAGTCCAAACACTGGCCACCCTTAGCCTCCAAGAATGGTTTCATTCATTTCTCTAAACAGAGCTGGGTATGGTTGGGGTGGCACCAGGGACAATGGGAGAAGAGGGAAACCATGAGGTTAAACGGGGTATCTAATAAGTCAAAGACAAAGATGGAGAGGCCAATAGCTCATCCCCTGCCCAGAGCACTTCAATGATAGACCTATACTTGAATATACATATGATTTTCTGGAGAATGTTGGAAACTAAATAAACAGAGGGTCAGATTTTTTGGGAGCTGGGGGGCAATTTTATTTCAGGACCACTTGTTGGGGCCAACGCCTGTGGGAGTGCGGGATCAGCACCCACACATGCTATGGAGTAGAAACACAATTACCAGCTTTCCCAGTTACACAGTCAACTGAGCATCATGAACCATGTTTCTGAAGGGAGAAGCATGTGCTATTCTGTGCATGCTGCACGTGGCACCTGGAAAATGGACCAAGTAAGCAATATCTAGTTTTCTTCAGAATGGCATAGTTCAGGAATGGCACCAGTGTCTTTGGTAGAGCAATCCAGCCCTGCAATATGGTAACCATGGGCAGTATTTGGCTTCTGTGTGAACACGCAAAGGCTGTGGAGCCTCATTTCAGACTAATCCGGCAGCAGGCAGGAGCACCAGCAGTGCTGGCTCAGCACTTCCACCAGGACCGGTACAACTCGCTGTAACTCATTCCTTCTGGGCTCTTTTTTAAAGCGCCATCTGGGACTCTGCTGCTAAGCTGTCCTCCGAACAACAACACTGTTAATAATAATAACAATATTCAGGTCTTACATAGCATTTTTCACCTTCAGATCTCGAAGTGATTTACTATGGAAGGCTTTGGAGGGCTTTAAGAACAGATTATACAGACATCTGTCAGGAATAAACCAGATTTCCTGACCCTGCCAAAAAGCAGGGGAATAGTTCGATGCTCTTTCTAGCCCAGAATTTCTAAGACTACCCTCATTTTGTACGAAGAGGACTTTGACTCATGGAGTAGCAAAATGACCTGGGTGGATCACACAGCTACTGCTTTGAAGCCCCTGTGGCAGCGTAAGACATTATAAATGATAAAAGAAAAGAATTGAAGCTCTCCCCATCCTAAGACTGTAACAAACAGTAGTGGGTGGTCTCTGTGGAAATGCACCAGTATATCTCAGATGATTGAGTAATAAGAAAAAGTGTTACATAGATAACATTTCCAATGGTAGGAAACCATATGTTGTGTTGAAGCCTTGAAGAAGGCCGTAAGTCAATGGCAAAAGTGGGATTCATCCTTCAAGATGGGGATAAGTATCCTTCCATATCCCTCCACTGACAAAGGGGAGCTGGAGCAGGTAACTAGACTAGACACTTGACTTTTTGGTTGCTGATGTTAGATGAGAGACATTGCAGCCAGCCTGGAAAGAGGGAGCAGGATATTCTCATGGCTTCTTTGCAGAAAGAGAGCTTCCATGAGCACCCACTGATCTCAAGGGCCTCATTTCAAAGTCAGGCTTAAATGGCTCTGAAATAACACTTTGTCTGCAGCCTCATAAACATCAGAGACAGATCAAAACTGCTGTTACAGAAATTAATTGGTAAAAGAGTTTAAAAAATGCACCTTGGCAGAGTTGAGAGCGTGACAGCCGCCTATGCATTGCTTATGATGACTTTGTCACAGTGGTCTTCAGCTGCAACTGGGATAAAAGAACCAGATCTCAGTGCACTCTAGAAAACGACACCTTTCAGGTGAGGGGCAGTTGGGCTGACCTTTAGCGGCTGAGAAAGGGCCCCAGGGATTCCCTAAATGCATAACAGTGAAGAGGCCAGTGTCAGATGTTAAGGCTTATAATATTCGGTTGCAGTTTTTCTTCCTTTTTTTGTAACCAATACTTAACTCTTTTGCTTAACTACAACAAAAACTTGACTGGTTTAAGTTTATCTGGTGTGTAAAGTGGTCTCCAGTACATGATGCAGCCACTGAGCTTCCTTAGAAGCAGGACATCCAAGCACATTGGGCGTGCAAACCCGCCCCGTAGAGACTCTGCAACGCAATACGTATCTAGTGGCCCTCAGGGACTGGAATTTGTTTGCAAACATCAGTCTAGGAAGCAAAATCAGCAATTGCCAAGAAAAAGAGGAGCCATCCTCAAGCCAGGCACGACCTTGTGTTATTTCGCAAGGGACCCAGAAAAGTGAAGAAAAATGAGAACATTCTGAACTGCAGGAATAAACTCCTCGTTGTCACAGTTCACGGTTGGAGTTCAGTCATCATAAACGCAGTTTCATACCTGTATTCATAGAGCAGGACCAAAAAGGCCCCAGGGACAGGCAAACAGCAGCACAGACCTTAGCTGAACAGTTGCTCCATGCAGATGCTGCAATTTTAAGAATCTTTTCATGAAACGGAAATCAATATCTTACATTATTTTTTCTTTATGAGTATTTTTATTAACTTTTTAATTTTCAGTTGAATTTGCTATGCTTTTTTCCCTCGTTTTCTCATTAAAGGAAATAAAAAACCAAGAAACATGAACCTATTCCATCCTGCAAACCCTTCTTCAAGTTTTGGAAAAGTTTTTGAAAAAAACGTTCAGTTCTCAGTAAATATTTAGTTTGGTCCATTTTTTAATTTTTTCTTTTTTCTGGGGAAAATCTTCATTTGTGACAAAAACCCACCTTTTGTGGAAAACACATTTTGGTGGCAAATTTTAGCCACCTGCAGAAATGAAATCTGTGAACAGCATGTAATCTAGGAGTCAGATGAAGATAAATTCAATGGACTGATTTTTAGTTTCTCATGTTTCGGAGTGCGGCAGGCATCCAGGTTCCACCATGCCAGCACGGCCGCAGGGTTGGACACTTATCAAAGCGGTTGCCTTCGGAGCTCTCACGGGATCAGGCTTTTACTCAGTGAGAGCTCCACGTCTTCGGAAGGAGCAGCAAGGCCACAGGAACAGCCTCATTTCAGCATCAACCCCAAGGAAAACCAGGAATATGGAGGGACTTAAGAACTTTAAGAAATGGCAAACACAGAACTAGTCCCGATTTTCCTCACAGATACAGGAAAAAGATGTTCAGGCATAGTTTAAAGTTTATACTAGTTTAAAAAAAAAAATAAAAAATCCACGTGAACTTGTTCACTCATCACCCTGAATAAAAAAGGGCAAGCTCTCCCCATTCCATGAAGCTATTCTTGGCCAGTGTGAGCTAAAAAGCAGGGAGGGCAGTTTAAAAGGGGCAAATACAATTAATGTTCCCGCTTTTGCCATATTTCTGGGCCCAGGGGACAAATCAGGAAACTTTATGTCAGCAGGAATGTGAACAATAAAGGCAAAGTGGGTTGCATGTTAGAAAACCGTTTCACTCCCTTTTTATATTTTTTTATTTTATTTTTTTGCCCGGCAGTATGATGTGTTAACAGTTTTGTTGGTTTAACAGTTCACACTTCCAGCACATTTATCCATTGGCACATGGGGGTTTTATGCATTTAACAGTTTTCTTCATTAAAGTGGGTTCCACTGTGTCTTAAAAATTGTTTTCCTTAGACTGCGTGTTTGTTATTTTATATGGTGTGACTGAAAAGCAGGCCAAAATTTTGGCCTTGGAAAATGCACACTGCGGAGAGGAGCCCAGTGCAGGCAGCAGGATTAGCCTCCCTCAAAGCCCAGCACATATTCTTTTAGGAACTGCTGATTGCACTTTGAAGCTTTCTCCCCTAATTGCTGGGAGATTCTTAATTTGTCCTGAGCTTGGGAAAACGAATTGCAGATGTACGTGCTGCAATCAAAACCCTCTCTGCTCAGGATTTTTGCACGCTGTCACTGAGATGGCCTTCATCCCCTTCCGCAGCGCCCTCAAACCACCTGTTTTTTTACAAAAACAGTGCCAGCATTTTATTTTTTTATTTTTGATTTAATTTTGAAGGGAGAGCAGGGGCTGGGGGAAGGGAGAGGGCGGCTGTTATTTCTACAGAAGCAGGGCCGGTTCTTAGAGGCATAAGAGACACCCAGGTGTTTTCACAGCGAGCCCTGTGCAGGGCCCTTTTGGAGCCGAACTCGATTCCTGTTTGCCAAACTACACTTTCAAGAGGTGTCAGATATCGAGAACCTGTTTCCAACGCCAAGCCAAGCAACGGAGGGGAAAAAAAAACCAAGGGGAGGGAGAAGGGGAGAAGGGGGACGTGGGGAAAAAAGGAAAAGGGGAAAACGTTCCTTCTCGAAGAAAAAGGTAGTTGTTCCAACTTGGCTGTTTCTTTTTAAAATAATTAGTTAAGCAGTGCATAAAAACAGGTAAGTCTGTTCTGCATTGCTCATAGCCTTGGCAGGCCCCGTCCTTCCCTGCATTAGAGGAATTTCTGTGAACCACCGCCGCACAGGAGAAGGGAGGGGAATTGTATCACCGTGACCTAAGGCAACCCAGCTTGTAAGGTTAACCATAATTTTTTAAACTAACATGACCTCTGTTAACCCCTCCACTCCAATCTTAAAAAAAGGAAAGAAAAAAAGAGAGAGAAACGTATTTACAAAACCACTGGAAGGGGGAAAGGGGGGGGCAAGAAGCAGAGTCTTGTTCCTTCACTCTCCCCTCTGTCCCTCCATCCATCCCTCACCTGCTCCTTCATCCCCATGTGTCCACACCGGTAACTGGTGTTTACTGGGTCGTGATGCAGCACGTCTAGGGACTTTGCTTTTTCTAATGAGTCACGGAATCATAAAATTAAGCCATTCTGGGAAGCCAAAAAATTCAGTTCCATGTGTGCATTTGGGGCTTTGCAGGAATGTTCATGTCTGGATGTCTGAGTCACATGCTCGCACGGTAAACGTGATACATCCTATTTTTAATGACACCATCAGCTTGCTTTATTTATTTTGTTTCCCTCGACTCATCCCTCTCTCCTTATTCTGCAGAGGAACGCAGGCCATTTCCTCCAGCTGGGATGCCAGGTAAACCCACCTCAGGCACCCTTTGCCCTTCCCTCTTCTATAGCCATCTTAAATCAAGTAACCAAAGCCAGTGCCAGCACGGCCCCAGGCCAGCTGGAGGTGGCATGGGGCCATGGTATATGGTGTAGTCAGCTTTCGTGTCAACATTTGGATGCTGAGTTCATCTTAACCAGAATGTGCCAAGCTCAAAGGAATCCGAGTCTGCCTCAGAAAATGCATATGCAATACGCAGCCCACACAAAGGCACTGGCTCAGGGAGGAGACTTCTGGTCTCAAAATTTTCCTATGGCTTACTCCCACCTACATTCATTTCTGGTCATTCAGAGACAGATGTGGCATTGGCAAAAAGGGCATAGGTATGATATGTAAAGACCTGACCTCACCTCCCACTGATGCACAGGCTGCAACTACTGCCTAACTGCTCTTGAATGTTCCCCTCCTCTGTTCTCCACCAGTTTCCACGGTAGACACAAAGCTCTGATTTTATATGGAACTGCAGTTAGGCCATTCTTAAGACATCTTTTCTTTGAAACAATTCTTTCCTTCCTTAAACAAGCATAAACAAACACTCCTGCTTATATACTTACAATTATTAAGCGTGGAAAATCTATCAATTAAGTGAAGCTAATGTACAAAATAAGGGGCAAGAGGCCAGATTCTCAAGTAGTATGAGCTGGCAGAGGTTCAAGACTTCACTGGAAAAATAGGCCTGAACTACCGTTCATCTAATATTCAGTCCAGCCCTCCATCCTAGAATGAGCTCATGTACAATTAATTGTTTATATACATATATATTTGCAGCCCTGTTTGGCTGCAGTGAGTGCATGGGAAATACCAGGTCTACCACAGATGCGCTGAGCTCGGCTTTCCCCAGATCCACTGTTTTGGCAGTGTTTATAGAGCACACTGTAAAATGGCTACGGTAACTGTCTCTTCTGGTTGCTGTCCTTCCAAAAAGTTCCTATAGTCCATGAGAAGACACCCTACTTTCAAGGATAAAGCTGAGCATCTAGTTTCAGTACCTGCCCAGACTGGTGCTTTCTGGAAATAACTCCATCTCCACTAAGTAACAAGGAGACCTGCATCCTTATGAAGGCACTTAATTAAACAATTTAAACATACTTCCCTCACCTAGCAACTACAGCCAGTGATATAAGAGGGAAGTGCACACCTGAAAGCCTGCTTTTCAGCCAAGCAGAAATAGCCTCTAAGTTGTGCTGAAGGTAGCGGTCATCTCAGAGAAAGGACTGAGTTTTAAGGGTGATCTCTATATCCTGAGCTATGAGGACCCATGGTCTTCAAGGAAGGGAGATGATTGTAGACATCATCACTATGATTCTTCTGTATGTGCCAAGAAGGACCCATACTGGATGGCCGAACAACCTGAAAGCAACTGTGGTTAGACATAAAGCAGCCGGTTGGGAGAGGGTTTGGGGCTTTGTCAAGTCTTGAGCTGTATCTTGGGAATTGTCTAGGTGAGCCTGCTGGAACTCTCCTAATAATTTTGCAGTAGAACCAGTCAAGCTTTAGTGCAAAGGGCCAGGCCTTAATGCAGAAGTAGCATATCAGGTCACAGCTAAAATATCCCACTAAGTTCCACTGAACCATCTTGGAAGACAGTTCCAAGGACAGAGGTCCACCCTGCTCATCTGTGCTTGCATGTCAGCAACTCTTTTCATTGACCATGTGCTTATGATTTAATTGTCGGATTTCTCTGAGTAAAGAAAACAAAATGCTAGAGACTCATTTCCTAAACTAAGCAAGGAGGAAGAGAAATGGCTGATGGAGAAGAACAAATGTCTCATGCTGAGGACCCCAGTTCCCCTAAAAAGGCATCACTGGCACATGTGTGTGGGGAAAAAAATAAAGTCAACCTGCTTTTCCTATGTTAAAGCTGTTTGGAAAATACTGTAACTCTGATTGTTTACAAATATTTAGTGTCTTGGAGTTTGAATGAGTCTCTGCTGTTTTTACAAATTTGGTTTGAGTTGAAGAAACGTAAACAAATTAGTAACTTTTTTCTACCTTGTTCCAAGAGTTGCCATGTAAGATTCACTTACAATGTTGATTTAGGGTGGTCTTCTGCAGTGGGGAGTTGACTTCAGCATCTTAACTGATGATGAGCCACAAAACATCTACGTTAACAGAGAAAAGAGTTCTTCAGGCCATCTGCCATCAAAAAAAAAAAAAAAAGCCAGAGCCTAGCTTCTGATGCTGTTAATGGAAAGAATACTAAAGTTCAGCATCTATCTGAATACGGTTCCCCAGTCTCCTCGAAAATAAAAGTTCTGCTAATGAAGATTCACCCAGGTTTACCCAGATTTGCATTGGCTCTCAATGTTTATTTTAGTTATTCCCAAACACTGTTCACATTCTTATCCTGTAGTTTGTGGGCTCCCTAAGAACTGGCGACTGAAGGAATGAAAGAGATGTGCACCAAGCAACGGGCTGGGAGAGCTGAGAACAGAACTAGGAGTCAGATTCCCACTTCTGGGCCAAGTCCTCTACTACACTATCTTCTGCCCTCTAACTTCCTCCTAAAATTTCTACTTAATTCACATTCTTGTTTCTTGACGTCGTGTCTTGAGAAGGTTTTCTCAGCCAGAACGGAGAGCAGTACATGTCAGAGATTAATTTGGTCTTAAAACGATTGCTTTAATGAAAATAATATCTTCAGTTCCTCCCTGGCCTGAAATACCTTGAGATAGCATCAGAGTCACAAGGGAAATGAGGAAGATCTGGGCCATCTTTCCTCATTCTGCCTTTTTCTGCTTTTCTGGCTGATGAGTTGGAGGCCTGATAGTTTAGGTGAAACATCCAATATGAACAAGAATATGCTGGAATTCTCATACTTATCCTCAGGCTCCAAACTGACAAGCAAAGAGTACTGTAATTTCTTCTAGGCCTTGATTTGGATTGGTACTGCATATGCACATTTTGTAATTTCTTTTATTCACCAAAAGGACATAAAATAAGATTTAAGTAACTTTACATGTACCCAAAACATTAACTACTCAAAACTTTAAGAGATTTTCTGAAGCTGCTGAAATTACTTTTAATCCCTAATATAATTTAAATTGGCCTCCTGTAATCCCTGCCAAAGCAGGCCATAGATACCAGTAACTGGGCATCTGAAATGGTGGTCTAATTTGAGGCAGGTTTTTCTTTGCCCCAGTTTCTTCCCTCTCTTCACAGGAATGTTGTAAAGACCTTAAAGCACTTTAATGTTAATGGAATATTTGGATACCAGTGTGATGGATATCACGGAAGGGACTACAAGAGTGAGAGGTATTCACTCTCTGACCCTGAAATAAAACCTGATGTTATACATCAGAGGAAACCCATCAGTTGCAGCAGCTGAAACACACAGAATAATTCAGGGTCAATTATATCCATCATAGAGCTTTGTTTTCCTCTATAACACCAATCATAGAGCCTTCTACTGGCCCCATCAGACTTCTTCATGCCAGTCACTCCTACCTTTTCTGGTTGCCACTCTTATCTCAAAGCCTGGAGCTCTATCCCACTGTGCTCCACACAACTTTTCTACACGTCCTGCAAGCCCTTCTTCCAGTCTCTTCCTTCATTATGTTGGCCGGATCCTCACCATCTAATTAAGGTGAGTTACTGTGAGGCTGCTTCCTTCTGCTGTGCACCGTGTGATACTAGGATGGTGAGTATTTAAAGCATGTTAATTACAATCTTTCAGCTCTTCCACATGTCACTGCAATGGACTCCATATGGGAGGTACAACTGGTGAGAAAATCATGGTCTTCCACTGTAGCTCCAGGCTGGATTATGGTCAGTACAGAGGCACTCTGGAAAAACCAAGTGCCTCAATTCTAATAAGCTTCTACTGAATAGCTGAGCAGCCCCCAAATGAGATTTACAGGGACATTTGCCAAACTTGAATGGATTTTCACCAGAACTGCCAAAGCCAAATTCCGACTTCAGGGCATCCCACTCCTCCTGTTCCAAATCTTTGCTTCACAGACCAAGTCTACTAGAGGTTGGACAAAATAGCTGTTCCGATTTTTTTCAAGACAGCATAACAATGTCTTTTTCCTCTCTAAGAATAATTTTGGCTAAAATATTTCAAAACAGCTCTGCTTATGGAGAGAAACCAGAGATGTTATACAGACAGCTGAAGGCAGGGAATTGTGTTATATCATGTCAATCAAACTAAACTTCATTGGCTGATATTTCCATTTGAGTTTGGTTCAGTTCATACTTCTTATTGCTGGATCATGATGCTTAATTTTAAATCTGAAATATATCCTCAGACCCAAAAAAAAGGTGGAGTCCAGGTGTCACACTGAGACTTGGAAGATGTCCAGTGGGAAGCTGTGCAGCAGACTTTCTCGGTGACATTGGGTATATCAGTCAATCCAGGTCTCTGTGTCCACCTATACTAAGGAGGATGTACTGCTTTTCTCCTATTTTATATTTCTTTTGAAATTCTAATTTCTGAAGCAGAAACTGTCTCTTTCAGTTTGTTGCCTGTGAATAAAGAGAGTTTCCAATCCCATCTGAGGTCCCAAGATGCTGTTGTTAAAGAACTGGGAATAATAAAAATTCCCACTGAATTAAGTGGTGGCAGGAGGAAGCAGCCCCTATGAAAAACTAATAAAAATCAAGCTCTGATTCATCAGAACGGAAAAATGCAAAGGAAGGACATTGATCCCCCCACACAGGAAAGGCAATTGGCAAAACCAAACGATTTCAGCTCACTTTCAGCAGAAGCAAAGAAATAAATCTGCATACCCGCTAATGTGATTCCTCTGAATGAACTTGAGCCCAACAGTAGCATATAGGCAGAAGCCTACATCCAAAAATAGAAACCTCTTGGAATCCACAGCTCATCTGGACAGGATTAGAGAAACGCTCCCTGAACATTTAGTGAGTGACATGTCAGAAAAGAATTGAACCAATTTACAGCAGCCCTGGAACGTCCCAAACACAGTAGCTCTGAAAACAATGGGATAAGAAGGAATTGATTGTCCACTGCAGCATAAAGCAACTATTTCAGGAACAATATCAGTGACATTAATGACTGCAACACTGTCTTTGGGTAGCTCTGAAGGCTGTTAAAAACTGTGGCTGGCCCAAGGGTACAATGCTGAAATTGTACCCGAGTGAAATTTTTTTCACTGATTTCACAGTTTCAGGGGAGATTAGTCAGATTTGCCTCCAACTTGGTTTTTGGTCACCCTGAAGCAGAACAATGTATAACATGTTGACAGTGAGGTTTGCTGTGGGGAAATTAGGGGTTTCTTTCAGTGGGATAGCTGGAGGGGAAAGGAGAGAGAATTGTCAATACAGCTGAGTAGTTTGAGTCAAAAAGCTCCTGAAAGAGTCGCTCAAATATGTTGGAGCCAAGATTTAAACACTGAGACAGACCAAAGTAGCCAGTACCTGTAAAGAATCATAGAATTTGCCCTCTTTCCAAGGCATAATGCAACCTCATCGCCCAGATCTTAGCTGACATACATCAGGGAAAATGCTTGGAGGAGCAGGACTGCACACCCCGGTAGAGAAAAGCTGTTATATCAGTGTTACTCTTTCAGAAATTATCTTGGCAGCTGCGTATCAACATGAAATCATTAACTTCAGCCCCTCTGTCCTCCAACTTCTGTCTCCAGGAGAAAGGCAAGCATCACAGCCTTGCTTTTGAACGAAACGAAACGAAACACACAGGAGCCACATTAGCAGCACTCAGGCCACTGGGAATGAATGGGGTATAAACACTTAGAAAGGGTAAATGGAAATATCTGGGATATATTTGATCCCAAGTGGTAAAACAGCCATCCAGAGCACATCAAGTGGCCAAGCTGAGGTCTTAAGCCTCCACCTCCACATGGCTGGAGAGGTCACAACCACTCTGACTCCATCCCAATTAAAATCTGTCCAGAATTATCTTGATCCCTGGTATTTTTAGACTGTGTGTTCTTACCAAGAAGTCTTTGAAATAGACGTTGAACAGAGTTACTCCTGGCTTACGTCAAAGCAGGGAAGATTCATCCCCTAAGAGATCCTTTTGCTCTTTTAAGCTTGTTTTGCTTAGGCAAAAGACAAGGAGCTAAATGCAGTGAGAGCAAGAGTTTAACACGATTAAGAGAATACCCAGAGTTTTCATAATGGGGATTAGGAGCAACCAGAGGCTTTTTAAGGGGATAAAGTTCATTTAATTAGTAAAAGGGGTGAGGGCTGCCACATTTCAGATAGCAAAAAGGAAACTGAAGTGCAAGGCAGCGCTATGTGTGAGCCTCCACCTCAAAACTGGGGCTTGGATCCACGTACCTACAATTGCAGTAACAACCTTCCAGACATGGACCTACCAGGCTGCAGAATGTCATCACTAATGCCATGAGAATTTTCCTGAGACAAAAACAATCCTTCCTTAGGGAAAGAGGCTCACTCCGACATACTGAGTCATTGCCTGTGTTTCCCTACCTGACAATCTGCACGTTCAGTTTTTTAACATTTAAACAAAACTTTGCAGCAAGTTAGAAGTTTTAAACGTATCGCATTCTTGTAATTTTAAAAAATAAAAATAGGTGGCTAAGTGGAGAAGGAAAGGCCTCTTAATTCACCCAAAGAAGAAAAGACTGCATTGTGAGCCCAGCTTTGATTAGATAGTTGAGACTCCTTGAAGAGGATGGTAGATATAGACGTGGCAATGGTGGAAAGGCTTCAGGCAGCATTCCTGAGTTAGAAGACATCAGAAAACCTACACTCCATATCACCGGCTTGTTGTAGTATGGATTCTATGATTAGTTCACATGTATTCCCAGTGCAATTGGGTTTAAAAGTCAATCAACAGGAGATAATAAGCTCTTTGTAAACCAGCCTTAACTAGTGCAGCTACTTGTGGAGTGACTAGTCTTAATGCAAATAATTGGACAAATAGATGCAGTTTATTGTTCGTAGAAGGTTATCAGAAATTCCAAAAAAGACCTTCGTGTATACAGCAGAAGGAATAATATCTTCAAATCAAGCAAGATGCTTTTCAGGAATATGTATTTCAGGTACTGAACTCAATTACTGGGGTAAATGCCACAGCTGGTCTTACACCTATTGACGCAAACACCCTTAAAATATAAAAATATGACTATAAATCAACATAACTCCACTGAATAATTGTGAGATTTTAAGATGCATGTAAGTCTCTGACGAGCCAGATAAAGCAGACACAGCAAACACAAAAGTTCATTACAAGCACATTACAGCTCTGAGTAATCCCTTCCTCCCTAGCATGAATAAGAGGTCACTAGATATCCATACAAAAGGTGCAATGCATCATTTCTTCCTGGAAGAAAGGCAGCCACCTCAGGGCTTAATTATGCATAACACTATTTGACAAACAGTTGAAATATTTTGAAGTATAGCGTTTCTATGCAAAAATTTTAAGAGAGATGGTTTTATCTTCTTATTCTTTGTAGTCAGCTTAGAACTCTGAGTGGGATAAATATAACCTTCAGCAGAGACTGCAGGTTTGATATAAATGTCTAGTGCAATGGATTATTTGTTACAGTTTTGCTTCATGCCCAAAGATCTTCCACGATTAGTAGATAATCCCTCCGATGCACGCCGGATGGGACAGGTATACATCTTGTCAAAAAAAACCCTACTGTGGTATTGATTTTGAGGGGGAGATTTACTTTCCCAATTATAAGTACATCCTTCAGTATCCCATTCCCAACAGGTTTTCATCTGACCAAGCCCTACAATGCTTAGCTTGCCAAATGTGATTTTTTTCCCCAAAAAACGGCACTCCAGAGATGGTCTCCTTTTGGGACTTTCCATGTATCCTTCACTCTTAAGATTCACATGAGTAACTGTTTGTTTTAAGATGAATCATGTAATGTTTTTATGGTTTCTGACACTTAAAAATATTTTGTTTCCGCCTGGCAGTGAAGTCAGCCACTTACTATTATTAAACGCCATACTATGTTATTCCCCCTTTTGGGTGATGATCTTAGTGGAGCCCTTACCAAATCCACCTTTACGCTCTCAGATCTTACATAGATGCTCCTGGTACATCTCCCGTTTGTAATATCCCTGGTTACCAGCTGCAGTTGAAAGCCTATGCTAATACGTTGGATTTACTTGTCCTCTCTAGCTGATTCCAGCCTTGTGGTTTATGGGTTGCCTTTGTGGTTTGCTAAAGGTCAGGCCCTGGATGACTCTAAATTTTCTTAAGTGGAATTCAAACACCACAGATAAGTATGTGTTCAAAGTAGTTGGGTGGTATGGATTCAGATTTGGCTACTTGTGCTCAGGATTGAAGCATCTCCTCTTCTTCGGGGCAATGATCAGACAAAGGTGTCCCTACCGCTCAGTCCACTGTCCTCTACCACCTTTTGTTCAGATCCCAACTCTCTCTGAAATTTCAGGCTCATCCTAGACCCTGCATGGCATTTCAAGTTGCGCACCCCCCACCCCCACCGCTTCCCCAGGCTGATGCCAAGATGCTGATTCCTGCCTTTGGCTTGACTCAAGAACTGTAATTCTCACTCTCTTTTTGCTGGCTTGCAGGCAGAGCCTGCATCAGCCATAATTCAAAATTGCGAACAGATGACTAGATTACTTACTTGAACTGTGCTCAATCATTACATCACCCTTGTACTGAAAATCACAGCACTGGCTCCCCATATGATTTTGCATCCACTTTAGGGTTTGGCTCCAGAGCTACTGGACTTACTCACTTGCTCCAGCTTACCTAAAAGAGCTGCTTGTGCCTCGTAGACATCCTCAGACTCTGAGATCAGTCGGTGCCGATTTATTGATCATTCCAATGGTCTGACTGAAAACTGCTGGTGTTGAAGCCTTGGCTCCTCCAAATGTATTTTGTGGAAATCCCTGCAACTTTCATCCAAGGAGAGGAAGTGAAAGGAGGGGGAAATAAATCTGTTAAATTGTCCAAACACGAAGAGAAAACATTTTCTTTAAGCTGACAACAGCTTGGCCTCAGCAAAGGGGGAGCTGAGATTGTTTTTTTTTCTCTTTCTTTCATGAAACCCTTTAGGTGTAATCTTTACATTCAGAAATTTTCCTGACTCAGCCGTAGCTATGGCTGCTAGACAGGGTGCAGATAAGAGCCACAGGGAGCTGCAGGACCATGGCCGGCAAGTCAGCATCTCCAGCCATGGGAATAAGCCCTTAGGATGCCCAGTGTGGCTCCTGCCTCCCCACGGCAGCCAGCCCCAGGCTGGGATGGACCCTCTTGGCACCTCCAGCACAGCCAAGACTCTGCACTGGGTAGTTTTTGCAGCCATCAAAATTCTGTCAGAGGTGTTGACCTTTCCCCAAAGCAGAGCCAGTGCTGGCTGACTTCATTTGTCCCGCTGTCTGTCAGCAGCTCTTTTGCTGCTACTCACCCTGCGGCCGTCAGAGCGTTAGCCATGATCCCCGCCTGCCCTTCTCACCCTCGTGATGGCGTTTGGAAGTGGAGCCTAAGCTACATTGAACAACACATTTCCACTCCCTTGGCAAAAAGCAGCTCAGGACAAGCTGAAGGTCATGCAAACCATGAGTCAGGGAACCAGCAAGGGCTTTCCAGCACCGTCATTGATGCACAGCCATTCCCGCTGCAGTGATGGAGCACTGATGCCCACTCAGTACTGGGTGAAATTATCCCATGAAATGTTGTGAGTTGGCAGCCTGGGTCTCATTTCAAAAGCAGAAATATCCACATAATGAAAGCCAGCATTTATGACTAATTGGCCCCTTGCTAAGCAGGCTTACCAGCTGGGTCAAGGTCTGCGTGTGCAGGCACGGAGAAAGAGACAATTTTTCTGTACACAAGTCAGGTCAAGTCAGTTCAGGCCAATGGGTCAGTGTCTCATACGGTCATCTCTTACTGTCAGAGTCACATGCCATAAATCCTACAGCTTAAATACCACCAAGTTCAATTGACTAAAATGAACTAAAATGAACTAAAATGAACAAAAATGAATTAAACTAAACTGAAATGAAATGAAATGAAATGAAACGAAATGAAATGAAATAATGAAATTAAATATAAAATAAAATAAAATAAAATAAAATAAAATAAAATAAAATAAAATAAAATAAAGCAAAACAAAACAAAGTAAAACAAAACAAAACAAGAAACATGGAATAGATTGCTTTGATGGGCAGATCTGAAAACATTCACCAACCTTTTCTTTCCAGATTGTTACCCCAAAAGAGGTGTCTTTCAGCTTTATAGTTGCAGCCAAGATTTTCTCTTTAGAAAAGGTTACAAAAAGTATTTCTGTATACCCTCAAATTCAGGAAAGGACACTGACATGCTGAAGAAGAAAGACCTCAGTGACTGTGGGTAGCAATTCAGGCCAAACCCAAAGATTCTTTCTTTCAGCTGAGTGGCACTATCCTTTTCCCTAACATATTAGATGTAAAAGGAGGAACCAAGCCTACCTGAGATGGAAACTGTTTCAAATGGAAAAAATATTGCGTCCACTTCTCCCACACAAATGCCCCCCGACCATCTTCCCTGACCCGCCTTGAGCAACATATGGCTGACAGCCACGGGATATAGAGACACATCAGAGAGCCAAGTGGGAGATACACCTGGCAGCAGTTCAAAGGCAGAGGATGGTGGTGGCTTCCTAGCCATCATCTCACCACCCTTTGGGGACAAGGCTCAACTCGGTCAGCAGCAGCACCTTCAGCAGCCCACCTTTTGCCTTGCTTCTTCCCAGGTGGGGTTTTGGGGCTTGCCAGCACCACATGCCATCATGGTACAACTTTGTCACAAGCTGCGTGTGTGTCTGGACCTGCAGGTTGTCCACCCCATCACTAGCTCTTCCCTCTTCTAAACATAGCCACATGTATTTTTGTATTCTCCCTTGAAGCTTTTATAATCACAGTAGGGCTACCGTGAAGCCTCAGGAATGGCTTCATAAGCTCATAAATGCCAAAAGTTATTATCAAACACAACCCCTCGACACACGCTGGACTGACAGAGGTGCCTAACTTTAGGGAGGGACCCCAAAAATGCTCTACACATGTTTGGTTACAAGGTTCCAACGCTGCTTCACAGAATCCTAGCAAAACCTGCCATACTGTCTCACTCATCCAGGGAAAGGCAGGTTTTGCAGTAACTGCTCGGGGCTTGCTCTGAGTGTTCATGTGATCTCCAGCCTATCCATATGTAGCTCTGTTCATTCCTACTCTACAGATGGCCAGAGCAATCTACTCCCTGTCAAATGTAATGAAGGGCAGGAAGGAGAGAGGATTTTTGACATGTTTAAATATTATCATCTAAAACAAAGAAATTGCTCAAAAGCCAGGGATGCATTTAAATAAATTAAAGCTGCCAGCAAAATCCCATATTTGTTACAGTTCATTCCATTTCATCCTCAGAGCCATCCCTCTGCAAAACATGGCAGCTCCAGTAGTTTGGTGTCCAGATGTTCCCCGTCATACGCTCTGCACTGAATCATGCTTTTTTTTCCTGATGTGACTCCTTAAAAACAGTGAACTGGGATTCCAGGACAACCTGAGTACACTTTTCCATAATGAGGGGCGACTGAAAAAATACGGTTGTTGACTTGGCCAGTGAAACACGGGCTTTTTTGTTCTTCTCTTCATCACTCTCTCTCCCTCTCTTTTTTAATTCTCCAGCTGGCTGGTAATCCAGCATCATCAACATCTTTTTGCATTTTATTCCTTAAGCCATTCATATTATACACATTCCAGTTTTTAAAATACAGATTTTAGGAGTGATTTGATGTGGCTTGGAATTGTGACATGCTTACACATTTATAAAAAATTCATTAACTTGGGGGGAGGAAAAGAAAAGATTGCATCTTTTATTTTCTTTCCTTCCCTTCCCTTTTCTTCATTTCCAGCATATGAAATTATTTGCTGGTCATTTAAGAACCGCAATGTCAAAATGTGGTTGCCCCATAGGGAGGAAAAAAGACAGTTCATCCTTGCAGTTTTCAAGTCAGTTGTTAAGAAGTAGCTTTGGCAAAGGCCAAAGCTAAATTGATCTTTGAGCCGTGATGTTTAAAGGCTATGTTAGCAGTTCTGCTCACTGTTATTGAGAACACCTCTTCCCACAGTCCTTAAATCTGCCAAATCATAACCAAAAGATGATGCTGTACGGGGCCTTTGTTCCAACCTTGTGAAATCCCAGTCTCCAAGTTGCAACTGCCAATTACTCCCATCTTTCATCTCAGTCGTTCTTGGACCTCCAGTGAGATCAACAAAAAAAATGCCAATTTGGAACACTTCTCAGGAACACTGAAATATCTAATTCATCTAAGCTACAAGGTGATAACTCGGTGTCCAATCCACAGAGGGATTTAAATGGCTAAACTCTCACTGAACTCAGCTGGAGTTTAGGCACCTAAAGGGGAAATCTGTGGTGTAGAAGAGAGTTGCAAAGTCCTGTGCTCTTACATAAAAGTTCTGCACAGCTTTCTTTCAAAGTGTCATACTACATGGAAAATAAGGACGTGGTAGGTGACAGCGGACATGGCTTCACTAAGGACAAATTGTTCCTGACAAATTTGGTGGCCTTTTACAACAGTGTTACAATGTTGGTGGATAAAGGACTGACATGATCTACCTAGGCTTGTGCAAAGCATTTGACACTGTCTTGCACGACATCCTTGTCTCTAAATTGGAGAGACATGGATTTGATGGATGGACCACTCAGTGGATAAGGAACTGGCTGGATGGTCACACTCAGAGAGTTGTGGTCAACAGCTCGAAGACCAAGTGGAAACCAGCGATGAGTAGCGTTCCTCAGGGGTCGGTACTGAGACCAGTGCTGTTTAACACCTTTGTTGGCAACATGGACAGTGGGATTGAGTGCACCCTCAGTGTGTTTGCCGACAACATCAAGCTGTGTGGAGCAGTTGACACACTGGAGGGAAGGGATGCCATCCAGAGGGACCTGGACAGGATTGAGAGGTGGGCCTGTGCAAATCTCATGAAGTTCGACCAGGCCAAGTACAAGGCCCTGCACCTGGGTCACAGCAATACCAAGCACAAGTATAGGCTGGGTAGAGAAAGGCTTGAGAGCAGCCCTGAGGAGAAGGACTTGGGGGTGTTGGCAGACGAGAAACTCAACATGAACTAGCAGTGTGCGCTGGCAGCCCAGAAAGACAACTGCATCCTGGGCTGCATCCAAAGCAGCATGGATGGCAGGTTGAGGGAGATGATTCTGCTGCTCTGGTGAGACCCCAGCTGGAGTACTGCATCCAGCTCTGGAGCCCCCAACAGAAGAAGGACATGGACCTGTTGGAGCAAGTCCAGGGGAGGGCCACAAAGATGATCAGAGGCCTGGAGCACAGGCTGAGGGAGTTGGGGTTGTTCAACCTGGAGAAGAGTCCGCAGATACTTTATAGCAGCCTTCCAGTACCTAAAGGGGGCCTACAGGAGAGACAGGGAGGGACTCTTTATCAGGGTGTGTAGCAATAGGATGGGGGGTAAGGGTTTTAAACTGGAAGAGGGGAGATTTAGATTAGATATTAGGAAGAAATTCTTTACTGTGAGGGTGGTAACTTGCGAGAAAAAAGCAGATCTGCTTAGAAGCCAAAACAATTAGTTTTCTTCAAACGTAATGTATGTAGACCTCTAGCAAAGATACCTCTCAAATGTAGGCCCATATTCAGCATTAGTGGTGAAAACGCCATTCCAAGTTGCTGGTTAGTCTGTAAAAGCTTTTAGCAGCTTATCTTATTACCACTGTATTAAGCTCTATTCTCTCACCACTACATACAAAATAAGTATAAATTACTCCTGTCCCACAGCAGAGGAAGTTGCTTTGATCTTGGAAGCAATGAGTGATGGAATCTTCTGCCGGTTTCTTGATATGAAAATAGTTTTTTATTTTCCATGCTATTTCCATCCTCAGACAAGAAGTCCTACATTCCAAATTTCTTTTTCTAGAAATATTTGAATCTGACAAATATTTTAAATTATTTTATTTCATTATGACATGATTGCAAATCCCATGAGAGTTTCATATTTCTATCCAGAGTTATATTGAAAAGACAATCCATAGGACAGAAAAGAAATGCCACCTGAATTTTCCTATTACTTAGTCTCTTTTATTGCAGTCCCTCTGTTCTCAACTTGTCATGACATTGGATTTAAAGAGCAGTGAAGTAGAAATTGAACCTCATCTTATTTTGCTACCCAGACTACGAGTCTGTGGTACAGGCTTTTGAGGAAGGGAGTTAAATCTGACTGCTTTGTCTCTCTGACATGAATTTCATACCAACATCAACTCAGAAGGCCAGGCAGACCATCGCATCCTTCCAGTACCTTAAGGGGGCCTACAGGAAGGATGGGGAGGGACTCTTGATCAGGGAGAGTAATGATAGGACATGGGGTAATGGCCTCAAACTGAAAGAGGGTAGATTTAGATTGGATATCAGGAAGAAATTCTTTAATGTAAGGATAGTGAGGCACTGGAACAGGTTGCCCAGGGAAGATGTCAACGCCCCATCCCTGGAAGTGTTCAAGGACGGGTTGGATGGGGCTTTGAGCAGCCTGGTCTAGGGGGAAGTGTCCCTGCCCATGGCAGGGGGTTGGAACTAGATGATATTTAATGTCCCTTCTAAGCCGAACCATTCTGTGATTCTGTGACTTCATAGAATACTTAAGCACGTGCTTCATCTGAGACCTCAGGATCTCTAGATCATCCTTGGTCTTCAACGAGACTTTAGCATGTACTTCAGTTGTTTAGCAAATAATATAGCATTGGTAAAATGTTCCTTTTTCTCCTGCCTGTATAGCAATTGAAATCAAAGGCTGAAATATCACACTGTCCTGCAAGAGCTGGAACTTTCCAGATTCAAGCCTGAAGCAATGTTTTATGTAAAGATTTGATCTACAGGAGTTTATCTTTAAAATGACAGGGATATTGCAAGAAATAAAACTTGGAAGCAAGCAGTATTAAAGCTGCAAAAAAGAATACAAAACCGTCCTAAAGTCTTATCCTTTTCATTTGCACGAGACAGGATTTTCAGCAACTAGTTAGCACTAACGTGTATAATTTAATATCCAGTATGTGTAATGATTTCAAGCTAACCTGAAGTACCAGAATCTGTCATGCAGTATCTTTGAGCCCTGCAATGTAGTGGGGAGAGTCCATTGATTTGCTTCCAGCCAGGATCTGTGGTTGTCTCACGCCTGTCTTAGACTGTTCACAAGATGACAGTCTAACACCATAAGATTTTAATCTTTGAACTATCAAAAATGTGGAGCTGTCGATTTTTGTTCCAGCCTAAAATTGCCTTTCAGATTTTTATTTTTCAGGCCATCCAAAGATGACTTTGAAGATCACATGAAAGGGAAACAGAAAGGACCAACTTTGATCAGGATAATACAATGAAGCTATTAAGGACTTCGGACTGGGTGAATGACTCACATGCCCTGTAGTAGTAGTAACTAATAAAAACAATTAATGATAATGAAGTCAGAGAGTCATACAGCCAGACAGTGGCTCACTGACCTCACATACGAGCAATCATCTACTGGATTGATATTTTGGACTGACTGGAGTATAAAGGCTGAAAGAAGATTATCACTAGATTCTTACAATTGTTTTATGAACCCCCTGGTGAATGCAAACAGGGACTAAATAAGAGCCTTTCTTACATAAGTTGACAATTAAAGCCTTGGCAGGCCAAACAGTAGTTTCTAGTCTTTCAGCAATGAAGTTTAATGCTCAAAGCAGATCTCTTTTTTTCATTATTTTGTCATGTTTTCTCCAGCTGGTAAACACAAGTCAGGAACAAAGACTGGGGGACGGGAGAACTGGCTGCTAAGAAACCAGTTCACTCTGAAATGGGACCTCTCCATGCACTTAAAAGTCAAGAAAAGCTCCGTTCATGTTAGCTGATGTTACCTCGCGACTTTGCAGTGCAGCTGGTCCTCGAATGGGATGCAGTTACCATCAGGCAAGCTCTGACAACAATAAAGTAACACTCTCAGTGCTGAATATTTCCACCTGATTATCTCAGATGTTTGCAGCTACTGGAGCCTGGACTCCATCGTGGACCACACAGCTACAGGAAAACGACATCATCCCACCCCACCTCCCTATTTCAACAAATAAGAGCCTGGAATTGCAGTGGCAACTGCATATGTTTCCTTCTTCTGCATCTTCCTCTGAGTGAAGCACCTAAAACACTGAGCTTTTGTAATATTAAACCTTAAGTAACCTGGTCTTACCTCACGGCTGACCCTGCTTTGAGGATACCTTTAGAGGTCCCTTCCAACTGGAATTATTCTATGCTCCTGTGATATTAAGCTAATTTGGCCTGGATAGCCCTTTTCTTTTGCTGTCTTAGACTAGAGAATACAAAACCCGCCAGGAACTCATGACTTACTCCCTTTTTCTTCCTGTAACTGCTATACACCTTTCTTACAACATAGGAGAAACGAGCACTTAGGCAGCATCTGAAGTAGAAGAAGAAGGTGATGTCTTTGTGATATAGCCGTACCACTTTAAGGGTCATCTATTTGCCAGACACTTTAACAAGTCTTCCTGAGCTCCCAAGGAACAGAGTCAGGCCCTTGTGAAGGTTTCAGAGAAGGAGTTTGTCTTAGGGATGGTCCCTCAGCCCTTGGAGGAGTTTTCTCTCTTCATTAACTGTAGAAGCAGTATGGAAAGACCTATTGGCTGACTAGGGAGACTAAAGTTGGGTAGGATAAACACCCCACTTGATTAAGTGTGCTGAGATCTCTCCCCAGACACTAAGTGCAGGAAGGGAGGAGTGCTCAGAGGCAGGAGTGGGAGAAGGAAATGAAAAAATGTCTGAATAGGATTGCTGGTGGAGGGAGGCTGGGGAAGGTTATGACAAGAAAAGATATGGAAGATACGTAGATAAGAACCAGAGCTATGAGAGAGCAGGTGGTGAGGTTGCTTATTTTCTTGACGCAAGAGGAAAGTTTAGAAAGATATCAGACTTTTGTTATTAGCTGCTCCAAACTCTTGAATGGTGGATGACACATTCCAGAGGAAATTCCAAGTAAGAGCAGAAACGTTGAGACAGCTTGCACTTGCTAGGGTCTCTAGATAAAGAGGAGATATTGGGCTCTGCATCTTCTTCTGATCTGGTAAAGCTCATGTTTGTACCACTGTGTTATCACGAGCACCGTTGCAGAAAATGGCCAAAAGAACACCTCACCTATTGGGTCAGCATCTGAAGACAAATTTCGCTGATGGATAGGAAGCAGGAGAGGTACTGGGAACATCTACAGTCTACGGGGATGAAGAAAGGGAGGAAAACCCAGCCACACTGAGAGAAAAGGACTGCAACAGGCCAGGTTTGACCTTTCAAGAGGAAGGGAAGACCGCCTAGGAGAGGACCAAGTCCTGCTCCTCACGCAGGTGTCAGATTTGTAAAAAACTCTGGTCAAGGAAGAAGAGAGTTTTAAATTCTTGTCACTTGGACAGCTCTGCCTCCAAAGGGACAGGTGGTTTTTGTGTCTGTTAATTGGGTGGAGTTGCTCCGCTCTTTTATTCGCTTGAAAATGAGATGGATTAAGAGGCTTTTACCCCAGCGTGCCTGTGGCACTCTTTGTCCTTCTCAGCAGGGGATGCAACTGGCTTGCAGGGAATTGGCAGGGAATGAGCATCTTTCTTGTCATTAGTTTTGTAAGCAGAACTGCAACTGATACAAACAACCCAAGGGTGAGGCAACCTGGGGCAGAGTTACAGGAGGAAGGTGAACACAGAGACCTGTGAGGGAACTTTCCTGTTGCTCATTAATTACAGGAGTTGGAGATACTGAGTTTTTCTCTTTCACTGAAGGCTGAGTTACCAAAGCAGACTGAAAACACATTGCAAGGACTTAGCCTGAAGCAAGTGTTAGGGCAGGAGTACGGGAAAGACGCACGCTACAAAACTAACAAGGAGTTTATGCACCCACCATTTCATCACGTAACGTTCAAGTATCAACCATGTACCAAAAACACCAGTCACTTACAGCCTTTCCTTAGCTATGATCGCTCCAAGAAGCATTCAGTTAGGCTGAGCCGAACAAAAACCGTCATTCATTACAACCCGGTAGGATGCAAACAACTTCACAACTTGATAATCCCTTTCAGCCCTTATTAAATCAGCAACGCACTGCAGGTGGGGAGTCAGCCTGGAAAGGAGAGACAGCCCTTTACACTACGCACTTTGCAATAAAGCATGGTTTTAGTCACCAAAAAAGATTTCCAGGCCTTTCCCTGCCTGCCTCTCCCCCCGGGAGGCAGATTCCCAGTGTCCCGCAGCAGATTACAAGAGCATCGTGTTTGCATTATGTGGTGGTGATGATGTGTTTGTTCTTGGCACCGAGGGCCTCTGACTCCGCAGAGCTCTAGCAATGACAGTGGAAATCTTTCAAGCCTTGAGCTGGATTTGCAGCTTCCCCCCTCCCCGTTGCAAATCGGACTCACAGTGTAGAATACAAGACTCTTTTGTGGGGGGAAAAAAAAAGAAAAAAAAAAAAGAAAGAAAGAAACCCACTGAGATTTGTTTTCCATCAAAAAAGAATGGATTTACAGCCCTCAGGACATGGCCCTGCTTTTCAAACACGGGCCCCAAGCAGTAGTCGGATGCTCGTATCAGAGGTTAGGCATGTATAGGCTGACTTTGTGTCCACATTTGTGGATTTGATGCTCCATTAATGAGCCCAACATATGGGAAGGTAGGAAGCAAACACTCCATGGCTGGTTTTATTGACAGTGCAACTTTTCCCCAGTGCAGTGCAGCCCCTGGAGCCACCTACATAGTATTGCCAGCTCCACCAGATGTGGCCAGATGTCCTACTATTTGATCAAAATATGACGATTATTTTTAATTGAAGATAGAATCATTTTAACATAAGCTTATTTTTTTAATTTTCCCCACAAAAGTTTTCTAAGTTGATTCTACTTACCACCTTTTCATCTTTTCTTCCTTCCCAATTAAATACTCTAAGAAAAATAAGCAGGTTCTTTTAAAAACCAAAGTTTCAAAGGGAAGTATTTCATTTGAAAAAAATCTCGAAAGGATTTTTGATCTAAAGCCAGCATTTTTAGTGAGAATGTTTCCATGGTTGGTTTTTACTTTTTTTTTTTCCCTAAAATAAACAAAATTTCAGATCGAATTAAAAATTTCCATTCTGGTTGAAAAGCCAGTCCTTTTCTGTCGGAAAAATACTTGGACGCATTAAAAGAAAAAGCCTTTTGAAAAAACACCTGACTTTCTATTTAGATGAAAACTATCCAGCTGAAAATCTCAAACCCCCGGAGCATAAGATACTAAACCTATGTCCAGTTTGCATTCACACTGGCAGGCAGCAATATCTGTTTCTTCCCAAATGCCTTCAGCTTCCTTTCTGTTTGCAGACTCTCCTGCATATGGATTTAAGTTTCAGGGCTCCTAATTTATATATATAAATACATACATACATGTGTCTATGTATATATAAAAGTCACTGTGGCTTCATATCCTCAGACTGTACGTAACTGTCTCCTCTCTTGTTCCTGGCCTTGATACTTTAGGCCTTATTTGTATGGGGACATTGAGAAAAGTAGCTGGAACGAATTTGCCATAAAGTGTCTTGGGGCCTACAAACAACTACACATGTTTAAACTTGAATTATTTGTCATCTTAGGTCCAAAGAGGTAGCTCTGTCTGGAACAGAAGCAACTCTGTTTCTGAGTTGAAAAGGCACATTTGCACACCTTGTCGTTAATGTACCATGTTTAGTAAAGTTTATGTTTCATGAGGTAAATCAGGAAACAATGACATTTCAATGTCTACAGAGATTTAAAGAAGTGCTCATGAGCCCCAAAGCTTTTTTTTCTCTCTCTCCACAACTTTATCAGCTGAAATCAACTAATAGAAGATATTACCCTTTTCTGCAAACTTTACAGTCACTGAGATTTTTAAGGGCATTATGAAAGGATTTGGCTTTAAAGCAATTGCTTTAGCTTTCTATTACTGTTGTATCCTGCTTTCTCCCAACCTTCAGATGTCATGAAAGAGAAGATAAAGCAAAAACACTACTGTATTTTCACAGCGACAATGCAAGGTGAAACAACTCTTACGGGACTCCCACATCAGCGACCTTTTCTTTCCTTTTTCACACCAACACAGGCGGCAAACAGTCTCTGTATTCCCAATTTGCCTTTGGCCGTTTCAAACAGAACATTTTTGAAATCATCCTTTCCTTTGTGACCAAGATTCAGATGTAGACAAGGTCAGCAAGGCAAAGGGAGAAGGAATCAAGTTGGAGGCTGATGCAGGTGTTGGCAAGAGTAGTTTGCCTTATGTCTGATGAAAGAGAAAAATCTAATATTGATAGTACCAAGTTTGACACACGAGAAATGAAAATTGTACAAGAATAACTAAAAGTCTACCAGCAAGTAGAACAATCATAGGCATCTGTAGTTGCACGACTGAGTGTCTTGCTCCAACGTGAAGACCTCTCAGTGGGTTTCGGCCTCTGAGAACTGAGGGCAATGCTCTTGCAGCCACGACCACAGCCCTGGTCAGTGACAGCTCCACCACCAGCTGAAATGAGGTGCAGCTTCACCGATACTCCAGCACCTGCCAGGAGGTTCTCACTTTCCTGGATCAGGCCTTCCAGATTTGTTCTTCATCCTAGAGGAAATAACTGTTGGGGGCTGTTGTGCCATTGACTTTTAGCTTTTCTCCTCCGTCTCTGGTCTTCATGATAAGCAAAAGGGAACGGCTTTCCTACTACTGCAATACTACTAAATGCTGGTGTTGAATCATGGAGAAGTTATTCTGCTCAGTTTTTAGGGAGGAGCTTTTCATGCACTTTTCTTTCACACAAAACGAAGATTTGTTGACCCCTTCTGATCTGAGCTGCAATGGTCAAACTGTTTCTCAAGCCCCATGGATGGCTCTCAAGCTGTGATTGAGGCACTTCAGCTTGCGTGGGAGCTGCTGCATAATCCAGATCACTGGCTGGGCAGAAGGCAAACAGCACAGATCCTTCTCCAGTGTGCAATGGTGGGATCAAATCCATCAGCGATCCCCTTCTCAAGCCACTCATAACTCTCAGATGTCCAAGGTCATAGAATTATAGAACTATAGAACCATAGAATCACAGAATCATAGAACAGTTTGGGTTGGAAGGGACCTTTAAAGGTCATCTAGTCCAACCCTCCCTGCAATGAGCAGGGACGTCTCCAACTAGATCAGGTTGCTTAGAGCCCCATCCAACCTGACCTGGAATGTTTCCAGGTCCTATGGTCATGGCTCTCCATTTTGTCATTTGTCATTTGGATCACCTGGGCTATGATGGTGTGAGGTGCTCCCCCACCAACAAGTGTTAGTCTTACTCCAGCTGCTGCAAGGGAAGACTCCATGAGTAGTTCAGACCCAATGCCCACATTTCACTTGGTTATAAACTGGGTGAGGCATGAGTCAGTTCCAGACATGCTGATGATTTACCTGGCAGAGAAACAGAGCAATGCTGACTTCTTACAGATGCTGCTCATGGGTTTTTTAGGCTGCCTAGGAGCCAATTATAAAATTAATGACTTTAGTTTTGGTTATCAGTTTGTTTGGCTTTTTAAAATTATCTCTTTCTTGGAAATTGCACCTCGTCTGTTCTCAGCCAGGACCAGGTTTGCGCATCTGTTGCCTCAGAAAGGTTAGAGCTATCTGGATGGAGGGTGAAACAAAGCTTTAGTCCTTTCTGTTTCTTCTCAGTTGGAAGAGAAGTTACATTAATATTGACAAGGTTTTGCAAAAAAACAATGCTGAGGGATTTGGAGCAGGGATTTTCTCAGCTGTTTTGTGCCTCTACTGCCATTCGGAGGCTTTCCCCAAGGAGCTTAGGACATTTTGCCCAGTGAGGTTTGAACTTCTTTTGCTGCTGTTGGGAGCCTCCCAGATGCCGTTGCCTCCAGGCTCTTTGCTTAGAGCACTGAGTCAAGTTACATGGAAAAGAAAGGCAGGGGCTGTGCTTTTGCTGAATGTTAGATGAAGATGGGCTGATTTTTTATCTGTATAAAAAATTTTGCTCTCTTCTCCAGAAATAAATGTTTATTTTTTTACACTGGAGAGGTACCTTTATAAGCACATGCTACACAAAAGAAGAAACAATGACGTTCAGCCTTTCCTCTAATAACTTGGGGGAGAATTTTTCCCATGTATAACCAGTTTAGCAAGTCTCAGTCTGTCTGCAAAAAAATATGGTAGGATTATGTCTAGTGTTCACAGCACCACTCCATGGATCCTGAGCTGGGCAGAGCAGCAGAGAGCCCTCTTGAAATGTGTTGAGCAAGGCAGATATATACCAGCTGAGGACCTGCCCTGCTTTATTCTCTTCCTCCATACAGATTTCATTGATATGAGCTAAAATACAGTAATTGGAAAAGGCATTTACAGTGGGAAACAGAATGGAAAAATTCAAATTGGGGCCAACCAGGGGAGGAAAAAATCACCTGCCAATAAAATTGGCACACAATGGGAATAATTGCAAGTCTGGGGAGAAAAATACATTCTCACTCTGTTCTCCACAGCATGGTATCTTCTCTTAGAGCAGAATGAGTGAATTTATTGAGGTCATTCATCCCCTGGTAATTTGGCTACTGTAATATATTTCACAAGTGAGAGGAAAACAGCCCGAGGAGACAGCATGCGAGAATCCAGAGCACTGGGGGAGGAGGTTTATCCAAATTTATAGCCGCCAGTAAGGATGTGGCTTTATAATTCACAGTCACTCTCTCTCCCTTTAGCATCGAGAAATCTCTCCTCTTAATGGCCTGTGCTAAACATCCCAGTGCAAACTCAAATCTCAGCGATGCTGACGTAAAATCCTCTGAGATTGATGGACTTGTTCTGGATTAAAACCATGACCTTCCCCATATTTAAAAGCTATTCTGGGTGAGCTTGAGCTTTCATGAGATATGGTGCTTTCTTAGAAATACCTAGGATATGAATGGGTATGGAGTAATTTAATCTGGACGTGGACTAGCTCATGAGTTGCTCCATGTAGAGAAGCAGTTATGGCAGCAATTTGGATTATTTGTTCTACTTCTGACTCTCACCCCACGGCTGCCCCAAACTGCACTGCCTGCACCAAGGTCTGTCTTTTGGCTGTCTTTGCCTTCTGCTTCTGGGTGGGTCCTGAGATGGGATTTCTCTTCTCCACTTAAAACTTGGTATAAATGAATCATTGTCTTCCTCTTTCTATCTCTTGACGCCAGCTGGCCTACCATTAGACATCCGTGTGTGACAGAGAACCTTCTCCTGAAACTGTTTTCTCTTGATTTCTGGGAGGAGAATCTATCTTACTGCCACACCAGACATCAAGATGCCAAGATATTCTCGAGATTAAGAGGTGCCACCACTTCCAAGACCCAGGCCAAGGCTAACACAAATGAAATGAGCTGGGATATCTATAAAACTGACAGACACAATAACAAAACTGATGGCAGAGATACTATTTTTTGCAGTATTTAATGCAGGTTGCAAGAGTTCCACAGTGTCAAAATGCAACATTTTCTTTGCTCTAGGTTGAGAATATTCTTTTTAAAGTTGGTGTCAGTAACAGAAAAAAAATGAAGATGGAAGTTTAAGCCCTAAAAAGCATGCAGTCTGAGAAGACACTTAGAGTAGAAGATGATAATGAAAGCCAAACAAGTGCAGATAAGTTGGATTTTGCAGAATAAACAACTCATTGTTCTTTTGTGAAAATTATTACCAAAAAATATCACACGAATAACACCATCCCGTTAAATCCAACTTTTTTTTTTTTATTTGAAAATATCTACCTCTGGTATAAATTATACAGGAAATCAGGCAAAATTACCTGGTGGTGCTTTTTGGTCTTAAAATATCCCTTTATTAAAGAAGCTTTGTTTTCCAGCCTGCACATCACTCCTGCATGGCAACCTCTGTTTGATAAGATTATAACTATTAATTAAATCATGCTAATGAGGACAGCAAGAAAGGGCTTTCCCGTCTCCCCACTATATTTCAAGTGCTGCCAATGTCAGCCCTCTCTTGTATCTGCCTCCAGCTTTGCTGTCTGCTGTGTTTCTTCAGTAGGGGGAGGAGGGTTTAAAGCAGCAAGTCATAAATTTCCAGACATCCTCATTTTAACAGGATGATCCCCGGTTAGAAGAGGATTTCCCCTCGTCTTGTGAGTGGGAGTAATTGTTCTGTGACTCCTGGTTTCTCTTTGAAGCACGTGAGAGAGGAGCATCGCCTTTTGAAGCCCAGCTGTGTTACAGGACCAGCAGCAGAGGAGGGAGATGCTCCGTGGTGATGCCGCCCTGTGCTGGGGAAGCTGCGTGGGAGAGCCGGGGCTGTCTGGTCTGTTGCTCCTTTCCTTGGACATCACCACTCAAAGAAAAAAAAAAAAAAAGCTAAAAGATGGTCCACAGTCCTTCTGGAAAGGAGATTTAATGGGACAAAGAAAATGTGAAAGCAAGGTAACCACCTGGTCATGAAACACTTGTCTCAGTTTCCCCAAAATTTCTAGGGCAACAGCATGGTCTAATGAGCCACTCATTGAACCAAAAAGAAACAAGGTCTAGCTTCATCCTATTCCTTCCTCTTCTCCATGGTAGCGTAATAACCATTACATTTTTCTGCATTTCGGCCTTGTGTTGCTACCCCGAGCCCGTCTGTTCAGTCTGGGTTTGAGGCTCCTTGGACCAACCGCCATCTCCCTTTAGAAATGTGTGATGTAACTTCCAGCTCCACCAGGGCCTCTAGGTGCTGTCACACTACCAATACATAGATGCAAATTCCCTTTTTTTTTAAGTTAGTCTGGTGGTCTGAGGTTTAATTCATTAATAAAAGAAACTTGGATCACAGCAATGGCAGGGCAGCAAGCCCCGTCCCTGCGCACAAAAAGCAAACGCACACTTTTCCTTTCAAAAACAAACAGGCCAAACTGCGGAGAAAGTTCTCCTCGGCAGCATCCCCAGGCAGCGGTGGAACATTTGAGCAAGGTCTGTGGGGATTGCTGTCTCCAGGCCTGAGGGGTGGAAATGCTCTGAGGACTTTCTGCTCTATTTTTCCCCGTTCTGGCCAACTTCCTATGTATAGGATAAAAATAAGCCCTGAGTCCTCCTCCTTCCGTCCACTTCATTAGAGACATCCCTCTGTGCAGTAACAAAACAGGCCCAGAGGAAGCAACACAGACCAAAATACAAGAACGATAATTTTCCTAACACAAATAAGCAGGCAGAGGAACTCATCTAAGGAAACAAGTGAGTGAAGGCAAAGCCACAGACGAGCAAACGATGGAGCCAAGAGCTAAGCTTAGGCCATGCAAGCCTGCCTCCAGCACGTCTCCAGAGCTATCCCCGTCTGGGAAAGGCTGAGCGGTCACTTCGTGTGGACCTCCCTGAACCCCCTGAGCCCACACCTCCTGAGCACCCAGTCCTGGAGCAATCCTAACCCACTGCTGGGTAACGAGGCAATGGGAAGAGTTTTCTCAACGGGGACCTGAAATAACCCTTAACCAGCCCTAACTGTGTCTTTCACAGTGCTTCAGAAATGATAAGCAAAGCCACGAAACGGAAAAGCACAGGTTAACAGGAGGGATAGCAGAAGTCCTCTGACTCTGGAAAAAAAAATGTCTGGGCTCAGTTCACTCTATTATTTGCCATTTGGAGGCGCTGAGACTGCCGTTCTTCCAAAATAACCTCAGCCCAAGTGTTTATTTATCTAGAAATTCATCGTGGATATTTGCCGTGTGTTGTAGTTCTGTTTGAAAAGTTTCAATCATCAAATCAAGGAGAGGGAAAACAAAAGCAGATCTCTCAGCTGGCTGGTCCCCCACTGCAAAAAGGAAGCAAAGAAAACAAACCATTTGCGAACAGACCGGAGGCTGAATGTTTCTTGATGTAAATGATCAGTGAATATCTCTGAACACTAACTTAATCCAAGGAAGCCAAGATCAGTTTGTGAATGACTTGTTAAGTTAAAAAGAACCATATTCATAATAAATAGTCTTTGAAACCATTCTTTCATGCACGCTCCATTTTCACAAAGTCGTTTTTATAGGTAAACAGCCAAGCCCTCACTACCCAGGAAGTCAATGGCAGAGATAAGAAGGAGACCTGAGGCCATGTCTATTTTAGAAAATTAAACACGGCCAGGACCACTCTCTAACCTGCAGGCCAACTGGCACAGAAATGCCTGCATCCATTCATTAAACTCTCCTGCTTTCCAAAACAGAGCAGCTATATCCAAGCTGCCAACTGGGAATGGTCCCGGGCCGTGCCTGTTGCCGAACTGTGCCTGGAAACTGTTCGGAGAGATGCTAGTAAGCTGAGGCCAGAAGTGTGCAAGGGACTGGTCTGAGGGTCAGAAGCAAATTAAAGGACCTGTGAATGCTCCTTTGCAATGTGCAGTTCTGTTGTGTAGACATTGCCTAAGAGTTTGATGTCGTGCCTTGATAGCAGTGTCACTGGACCAATGTCATTTAACCAGAAAGCTTTGCTCCCACAGTCATATCTTGGCTCCATATATCCACTGTGGGGAGATGTGGAGAAAATGGTTAGAGCTTGACATGCCTGAAGGCTTCAGGGCCTCTTTCACATCTGCATTTTCCTTTAGCAGTGTCCCCACTATTGAAAAGGGATACTTGGGACATGGGTGTTTGCAGATAGAGGTTCAAACCCCACCTGTGCTAGAAAGCCAAATAATGCTTGAAAACCACAAAAAATGAGGCACCCATTCTGGGAACCTAAGTCTGATGTCTCATCCTTGTTACCCAGCATGTCAACGGGCAACAATGCTCATACTTCACATTAATGGTCCTCTTAAGGAACGTCTCAGTGGCCAAACCACCTATTAACAGGGGAAAGAATGGGAGGGGAAGCAAAACCCTTAACATCTACACAAGCACTTCCCACAATGATCATTAAATTGAACCATTGAAAAGCCTCTCTGGGGCTGGCTGAGGCCTCAGCACGCTTTGTGAGATCCCTCGTTTCCTCCAGCTTAATGAATTATGCAAGTCAAGAGGGGCTGGATAGAAAGGTGTGAATAAGAAGCTTACTAATTCCCCACAGTAATCACCTGCAAAAGTGTTTAGGAACAACATCTATCAGGCAATAAAAAGTAAGAAAAGGAGCCTGCAAGCGTAAAATATCTCCAGCTCTTCAGTAAGAGACAAGGGGAGAACAGAGCCAGGGAAGTGTCACCTTGACATGAATCTACTCCGGGCACTGAGCACACAGCAGTCATCAAATTGCTTGCTCGCGGTCCCAGGGTTTCTTCTGCTCATATGGCATGCACCTGCGCCTTGCTGGAAACTCGTTTCAATGCATGTGAGAGAGTCCCAGCTTCAAAGCAAGCCTTGTGATTTTTGGTTCCTGTGTGTGAGAAGGGTATTAATAAATGTTGTATTAATAGATCATCTGCTTACATGCTTCCTGTCTTAAATAAAGAAGATATTGGACCAACCCCCTTTTCCCAGTACCTTCAGGCTTCTTGGTTGCTTACAGTATGAGGCAAAGGCAAGACAGCAATAGTAGAAATGGACTTTGCAATGCAAATAAATAGAAACTCAGGCCTTAATGCGAGGAGAGTTTGGAGACCAGTTCATAACTGAACGTGGATAGATAATTGCTCTCTAAACTGGCTGAATCCAAGCTCAAAATCAAATATTCAGCCTTGCAGTTTATGGAAGCTGGGAATCTGAGCCAAGGTTTGTTACTCCTCTGGCTTGGATTAACATGCCTCCTTAAGCCATTTTGGTAGTGTGGGAAACCTTCTTCCCTTCCTATTTTGAGAAACAGGCCTCTGTCCTCATCACCCTCCAGAGGGCAGAAGACAAATAAGTATCCCAAAAACTGGATCCAGTCATGTCTCCCTGGATGATGTTCTCTTCTTTCCGCCATCTTCTGAAAGGCTAGTGATCATCTTCTCCAGTATCCCCCTTTTTTGTGAAGCTTTGTATGAAGAGATTGAGTAAGGATGGCACTGAACACTTTAACGGCATTTCATCATCCAGCCCTTATCTTCAATGTTGAACCCCTTCTTTTGATGCTGTCTTTGCTTTAAGACTCCACAGGACATTACAGTGAATCATATTAGCGTAAATACTAGAGTAGGTTGGAAATTTTTAAACCATTTTTCATAGGAAAAAACAATTCCAAGTAACCAAAACACTACGGAAACACATTGGTTTTAGTTAATCTCCTGACTCAAAGTATGTTGAAAAAAGAAATTACTGGAATGCCATATTGTGAGATAAAAGAAAAATTAAGGTTATTGTTCTGAGAAAATTAGACTAAGTAAAGTTAAAAAAATACTTGAAAATTGCTAAAATTAAAAGTTTCACAATTAATGACTTCAAATGTTTCATTTGGTGCAAATCAAACTTTAAAATACCAGTTTTGTTTTCTCAGGTTTTAGGTTTTTTTTTTTAAATCCTGGGTGTTTGTGTCTGCGCGCTAGGGGCCTGTACCGCAGTATGTCATATATTGTAAAAGAACAGCAAAATTATTTTCTGCCCAGCTGCAATATGGACCTACCCTAGGGCAATGCTACCAATTCTGCTTATAACTACCCCTCAGGGGAAAGTACAGAGGAGGCTTCAATGGCAAGAAAAAATGGTCTCAGAGAAAATAAATCTGTTTAGCTGGCATTTGGCAGCGCAATCAGTGCTGTCTCACATTGAGGGAAACTGCAATTGTCATAACATGCTGACTTTGGGGGCTTATTTCTATGCGTTGCCAGGAGGTCTAGCATCTTTTGAAGTCAGCCAGCTTTCTCTAATGTAGTAAAATTCATCACTAATCACACATATGCGTGTCCTGCTGGCATCTTTGATCTTCAACTTTTCTATCCATTTTGCTCTCTCTGTTTATTGGTCATAATGAGTTATGGCAGCTGTATGCTACATATTGTCCAAAACTCTTTAGCCATCCAGCACATCATGGAAAGTTCCCAGGAAAGCTCCCTAGCTGAAAAGTAACAACTCTGCAACATAACTCTCAGCGCCATGTGCAGTAATTCATCAATAACACTTCTTCTGTAGAAACCAATGGACAGATCAGTTACAAGAGCAGAGCTGTAATGTGACCTGCCAGATAGATGGAGATCCCCGCGGAGAATTCTCTGACTGCACAAAAGAGAGTAGAAACTCCTCTAGTGTTTCTGCGAAGAGGAAGAGCGCAGCGCTCGAATTAGTCTGGGCTGGGTATAAGAGAGTCCCTCTCCACTCCGCACCAGTCTGTTGCATAACTAGTTCCTAGAAATAAATGAGAAACAAAATGAAATAAAATTATTAAAAAAAAAAAAAAGCCAATTTTCCTTTAGGAATTCCAGTGACATATTAAAAGAAATAATTTACGCATGGCTGCTCCATGCCTTAGGTTTGTCTGTGCAATTACTTTTAGTGCTGTGCTAACAAGAGGCTACTTTCTAACAGGGGATTCTGGATAGCATACAGCCTGACATCTGCTCCAGGATCTTTCTGAAATAACACCCAAGACCCAACTTTTGTTTTATTTGTGCATTCTCTGCCCAGTGTGCATGAATATTTTGCTGAAAAATCATGCCAGTGTATTGAGGTACTGCCTATTTTTTATTATAAGTCTTCATTTTAGAAGAATTTTAGAATTTTTTTTTTTTTATTTTTTTACTTCGCACTGTCACATCTTGAATTTTAACAGATTGAGACTGTGGCATGGTGTGGCGATGATGGCCAAGCCTACTTTGTAAGGACATGGTTGCGCTGATCCCAAAGTCACGAGTAAGAGAGGTATACTGAGAAATGTAGGACTTCTTTCTAATACTTCTGTTCTTCTCCTGATTTCCCAGCCATAAGGCTGAACCCAGATATGCAGAAGGAAGTCATAGTTCACATATCTTGTAGAGCATTTTGAAGGAAACAATGTAATATTGATGTGGATTAATGCAATGCAGTTAGGTTACAAAAGGAACTGAGATGTCATCTCTCCCACTTAATAACGGGCTAAAAAGATACAGAATTAAGAGTCAATTTACGTAATAGAGGGAGGTCACGTGAAGTTCCACGCAGATGACTGTTGTTCAACTTATTCATAAAATCTGGGAAACAGTGACTCATGAAATAACAGAGTTTACAGATGATAGGATCTCGTTAGGATCTCATGACACTGAGTGATACTCATTGTCGATGAGATCTCATGGCACTGAAAGAAATTCAGTGTTGACAGATGCAACGTAATGAATATGGGACAAAAATAACCCTAATTACACATATGTTACAATAGACTCTTAATTAGCTATGACTGTTCACAGAGACACTGGTTTTTGTGGACAGTTCTCCGAAAACATTAACGCAGTGCTCAACAGTCATCAAAAAGGCTGATAAAACACAAGGGATTATTAGGAAAAGAACAGAGAACAAAACAGAAAACCTCATTATCTCATAGGAGAAATCTGTGTTTATTCCTGTTCGTCTTGATTAAGGCATGCCTAGACAGACCTCCTTGGAAGAGTACAAAAGAACTAGGAATTGTGCATAGAAAGAAGTGAAGCAATTGTACTCTCTCACTAGCCGGTTCTGTCTCTCCTCTTCTCCTCTGGATTAACAGGAAAACAGAGCTCCTGAACACAGTTCTGGACCAAAATTGGGCAGAGACACCAGAAGAAAACAGGAGGTCTTAGGACGTTAACTCTGATGCCCCGTTCCCCCAGCATCTCTTGTTACCAGGACACATTCCCATGCCATGCAATGTAGCCAGGTCCACCACAAGGGTAAGTCCCACACACAGTCACAACACTGGGATTCACAAGGTTTGGGATTTCAGCTGATAACTTACATGACTTCTTTATGTACTTTGTGTTAGCATTTCTCCCGTGCTGGGACCACAATACGCACTAATCACTCCATAGGACACAGCAGTAAAAGCGACAAAATTTTGTGGCTACTGAATTTTATTATTCAGCAGAATGCCTGACCGGTGTAAGACAGCTAAGGAACCTCCACTCTCTCCCCCAAAGCTGAATAATTTCTGGAGAAAGCAGAATATTTTATAAAATGAAGAGCAGGTAAAGAACAGAATAGGATTTCAGAGCCAGAGGGTAGAGCTGTGTAAAGAGGAAATGTGAGATTTAAAAAGAAAACTGCGACTGAGGAAAGTTGCTGAAAAACATTTGCCAGATGATGAAATTAGTGGAAAGCAGATAGAGACTTTCATATAAACAAAAATGTTCAGAAAAATGTTCACTATTTTTTCCAATAGCCTTCATAGAATCCTTTTTTTCCCGTAGATAAAAATCTCCAGATTTTTCAAATTAGCACATTTCTTCCATTCTGCTCCTTGCCACAATTCTCCTTTACGCTGAATACGGTGGACACTGAGGACTTGTTAGTGTAAAAATATCTTCCATCAAAAATTTTGCTGACATTGAGTATAGAGAAATTTTCTCTTCGTCCAGTTAATCATGTAGCGCTTGCACCCAGACTCGGAAGACTGTACACATATGTAAAACTTGTTTCCAAGGAGTTCTTGCTTCCAACAAGTTTTGTGCTGGATTTGCCGTATTTCCAGGGATTTATGGTAACTGCATCAGGACTGCATTAAAATCTAGAAGCAAAAGACGCTGCAGAAAAGGCACATTCCTAAAAATCTTTAACATATGGTGTGTGAGAGAGAGAGAGTAGGAGAGGGGAAATATATCAGAGCACTCTATGCAATAAAGAATGAGAGAAAAATGAAAGGGATGCTCTCTCAGGGATGCTTTAAACCCTTCAGGGACGAATGCCAAGGCTAGAATTAACACTTGTGAGATCGTCTTTGGCACACTGCACTTGAAGAAGAAATAGTCCAGTGGATCTGGCACGAGTCTGGTAATGAGAAGGCTCATCAGGCCACAACATGCCCAACATCAGTGAGAGCTCCCAAAGCTCACAAGTAGGCTGTTAGCTTTGTGGCCATATCCTACTGATGGAATTGATGCTACTGTAGGGTCCCGACCGGCGTGACCCCACTGGCAGTGCCAGGCTGACCACATGGTCTTGGACACCACTTTCTACTCTCTGGTGCAACCTGTCCTACCAATGCAACCCTACTTCTGTAGAAGTAAGGGCAGTGCACTAGGCCATCCGTCGTCTCCAGCAGGGTCACGCTTGCAGCTTGCACAGGTCAATCCAGAACAGATGGGACAGGTTTCTGCCTGCATCCCGTGGCTCAGAGCAAGAGAGGAATATTCAGATTAACAGAAAATTTTGCAGTCAACATATTTCAACAATGATTTTCCTCCAGGGAAGCATGTGGTCCAGTTCAGGGAAATGAGAAGGAGAGCAATTTTTTTTCTTTAATTTTACATTTCAAGTAATAACAGTTTTCTGGCTTCTTGTGCAGGTCACTAACAATGCTCCCCAGTGAAAAAAGTTAGCAGTTCCCACGTCTCTGACTCACTTGACTGTAATACAACCTGAGGCAAAAATGCTCTAAGACCTGATGTGTGTTTGCACTATGGCTTCTTTTTGCTTTTCCAGTAGTATGGACTAGCCTTACTGCAGGCATGAGTGTCAAAGCTTGCACATTATAAATGGGTGTGAGTGTAAATAAGATCCAGCTTCATCAACGTGTATGTCATCACTGTGGGAAAGGACAGAAGAATAGTGACTTTGGGTAAAAACAGCAAGACCTTTAAGGCAATAGAGGCAGAGAGGAGAACTGGGAGTAGGCAGAAATAAATCAATGCCAAAGCAGAGCTAGAACGTGTGTGTTCCTGAGGGCACAGGACTGAAATCCTGATTTAAGATAAGCACAATGCAATATCAGTAGAGCATAAAGAGAGTGACTTAGGGACTGGCTGACTGACAGTGCCAGAAAGGGGTCTTTAATGGGGAGTCCTCACTCTACGGAGGGACCCACTGAGGCTCGGTAGGGAGGGTTCCAAGGTTTGATACATTTCAGCATTTCTGTCAGTGGGCTCTGGAAATAAATTTAGCATCACTACTAATAAAATGTGTTTCAGGATCAGCGAAGAGCTAACTGAGAGGAGAACAGATAAACCAGGTCAGTTCAGGGAAAATGCTAAAAAAATGAGCTGAATGTGAAAGCACAGGTTCAGGAACAAAGAACACAGGCCACATTTGCAAATGGGGATTGTCTACTGCCCTGGGTAAAGGCTTCATTAAGATACCGCCTACAGGAATTGCAGGTGTTCTGCTCCTGGGCAGGGAGTGATGGTGAATGCCTTCATGGCCTCAATTCCAGATGCGGTTGGGATGGAAAGAGCTACATACCACTGAGCACCTGCAAGGAGTTATCCACTCCGATTGACTTTTATGCCTTGGTCTATCAGTGACATCAGGAATTTAAGCACTTTGCCCTGCTTAACCTAAGTGCCAAGCTTTTCCACTTTCAGCATAGACACCTAGGAGGAAATGTAAGGCGCAGCTCCTCCGTTCTGCTCTGGGCAAGCAACAGCAGAGCATGAAAAACTCTTAGTGAGAACTGGAGGCCCTTCTCAGCCCAAGGCTTTTAGGAAAATAATCAGTCAAAGATCCTTGTATGGATAATGGATATGAGGAAATGGTAGGAATTTTCACTGGAGAGAAGGGTAACCAGCAAGTGCCATCGAGACCTGTGATGGCGACAGATTCATAAATGATCTTGAAAAGGAAATTAATAGTGAGGTGGTCACTTTCACTGATGACACAATATTTCGAAACAGACAAGACTTGGTGTCTCTCAGTGTTAAACTAGCAGATGACACTGAACACAGGTGAAGGCAATGGGGAAAAACACTCTAACTTCACATATAAAATGATGGGCTTGGAGTTGGCCATTACCATTCAGAAATGAGATCAGAAATTAACCCCATTAGACGGCCCAGATGGCTGACGAATTCTCAGTAGCATACAAAAAAGTAAATTGAATGCTAGTAATTATTAGGAGTAAAGTAACATTATTACCTGACTCTGCTGTAACAGTATTACGAATCCATGACACACCTGCATCTTGAATAGTGTGTGCAGTTCTCAGATTATAACAGATGAGACAATGATGGCAAGATGGATCAAAGAACATGAGGAATCTTCAACCTTCAGCAACTGAGGGGAGACCAGACACAGTTCTATAAAATGAATGATGTGGAGAAAGCAAGTGGTATAAATTGTTCCCTGTCTATTCCAACACAGAAATGATGGAATATCAAAGTTAGCAGTTGGCAAACCCAAAGACAGAAGAAGAGGTGTTTTTTTTTTTCCGGGGACATACAGCTAAGATGTAGGACTTGCTGACAGGATGCTGAAAGTTCACATCAAGGAAAGATTGTACAATTTTATGGAAAAGAAATAGCATTTGCATTACTAAAAACAAAGACAGCAACTTCTTGAGCCATAAATGGTTGGATTTTGGAAAAGTAACCTGGGGAAGTGTCAGTATGTGCTTAGCACAGTCTGCTCTGCTTGCTCTCTGCCAGACCATGCTCCTCTTGTTACTTATTCAAGAGAAGAACATTTATACTTGAGCTCCTCCACAGCCTGATGCTTAGAGATATTCCCAGGACATGGGAGATGAGGTTTATCCCCCTCAAGCCAAGCATTCAGGTTTTCTACTTTCAGGGTATGTGCTTTGCCCCTTAAAGTGCTGTGCCAAAGGTGGGCACCACTCTCATATTTAACTGTTTTGGACTTCTCAAGCAGAATACAGGAATCCCACTGCTTAAACCTGGCGTGCTGCCACATGCCTGAACAGGCACTTCTGAGCATATGCGTGACTGAAGTTTTGAAGAAAATCCAAGACAAACACAGAGATGCCTTCAACGTTAGATGCCAAAGAACCAATCCACTTGGAGTGAATTCCACCCTAAGAGCTCCAGCTGTTGAGCTCAGTGACAAGGAGACTGAAAGAGACGATATGATTGTACCACATTAATACCTCTGAGTGAAGAAATACTAGATATAAAAGGCTCTGTAGTCAAAAATGGAAAGGCACAACAAGAACTGAAAGCCAGGGAAATTCCAATTAGAAATAAGGTACAAATTTCTAACAGTGATTGTGGTTAACCACTGGAACAAACTACCAAAGGGAAGTGGTGGATTCTCCATCTCTTAATGTCTACAAAGCAAAAGAGGATGTCTTCCTGGAAGACCTGATTTAGTGAAACACAATATATTGGGCTCAATGCAGGAGATCTGGATATAATTCAAGGGCTTCGGATATTCTAAAACTCCATTTAAATGTTCTTCTTGTCCTTTCATGATTTTACCTTTACCAGCTTTAACTCCTGCAGGAGTCCATTGTATGCAGAGGGACTACAGAATGAGCTGAAGGGGCTAAGATATGAACAGTGCTGTGTTTAGAAGCTCTTTTCCTCCAGGAAACTCACCATAAAAATAGCTCAGGGAAAGTTAAGCTTTCAAAGACCAAGCTACCAAAAAGTATTTGTAATAAAACACTTGGCAAATCAGTTTATAGACATGGAAAGATGGTTAATATTGCTCTAATGCCCACAGCTCAGAACCATTTGTCCCCAGCACTTTTACAGCAAACCAGAGAACTGCAATTTCATGTGCCCTATTAATTTCCAGAGCAAATGGGAAAAATACAGATGGCTCATACACGGCTAGGAAACCACTTCCCACCTCTTGTTTTCAATCCACTAACCAACTTAAGTACCTTCCCCCAAAAGCGTGGTGCCACAATTCCCTTCTTCTCTGTCTCCTTATATATTTCACAGCAGTGCTCTGTTGGGTTTTTGCATCGCAGATGTCACCACGAAACACATAGCTACTGCCTTTCAAACCACTTTGAGGTACTATGAGTACCTCTTGTGCTCACCTTAGAGAAGGCTTCACGCTGTTCAGGCTAAAGGATTTACTGTAATTATATCTATGGTAAAGATCTGTGATGAATTATGAAGTCCTCACATCTACAGATGAATCACACTGATGGAGCAGAAGGATATGGAGTCAAAGTCAAGCTTGGAAATGGAAAATGCATACTCCAGTGTTTTAAAACATTTTGGTTTAAAGCAGCCAAGATTTCAGAATTTCAAACATTTTTTTTAATCTTTGTTTAAGCCTGGATTTAGGGAGGGGATTGGTTTTGGTATTTAGATTATTATTTTTGCTGCAACAGGATTATTCTTTTCAGCAACTGTTAAGTCGTCACAAGCTTTTCTGTGCAGGAGTCAGTTAAGCATCACAGATAGGGAAATATTATTATAACCGGTTTACAGCCCATTTTGGCCAAGAATAGGACCAGGAATGCTGACTCTCAGTCACCTGCTTTCACAGCTAAGCTAATAAATGAGGTAGAAAGCTAATAAATGAAGGCACTGTGTACATTAACCCTCATATAATAGTACTTATCCCATGCTTGTGTTGTACGCAGGAGGTCAGAGGAGATGATCAGATCGGTCCCTTTGGCCACAAAGCTATTTTTAAACATGAGGCAACATTCAATAACCTGCATCAGCTTTGATGAACTGTTCTGCAAGATTGAAAGCAACACAAGCAGAACTAACGTGCACTGTGGGCAAAAAAGACGTCAACGCACAGCTCATGATGGCAAGGTTTTTCTTGCGTAAATACTGGATGGGAATCTTGGCTGAATGGTTCATGCTGACCCTTTTGGAGCAGTTCATCATGTCCCCAGACCATTTTAAGCTAGGGCTCTTACAGAAAGGCAGTATCAACTGGGCACTGTAGCTTCCTTCAAGCCTTTAGCTAACCCCAGTCTCTACCTCTTAAATACATAAATACACATATATATAATCAGATACTATATATGAGCTGCTATTAAGCAACCAACTTCTTTAAACATGCAAACAAACTTAGTATAAGCTCCATAAAACAGCTCTGCTTCTTCTGGTATTGATTTTGCTTATTTTGAAGTTAAGCGTACCCATAAATATGCTCTATGGTCCCTTGAGGTAAGTCTCATAAGGTATATTAAAAAAAAAAAAAAAAGGAGGGGGAGGAATTTTTTGGCAGCAATTACCATCTCAGATAACCTGCCTGGGGTTGGGAAAGTGTGCCAGCAATCTGCTCAGAAATAGCTTTCATTTTGGCTGTTTATTTTCATATGCTTTGTCTGACACTTTACTGCTGTGGCTGGGTACTTAACTGTCAGCTTCCATTAAACGCTTTGTCAGCTGTTCCCACTCCAGGCAGAAACCAAAATTATCGTTCATCTCCCATTATTCATTAAAGTCAACCCACTGGCAGGAAGCAAGCAGGATGACAAAGGAAATCATCCTTGTGCCAAATGGTAAGATTTCTTCAGGCTCCTTTGCTACAGTGCTCCTCCAGTTCCTCATCCCTTCCTTCTCTTGACTGCCCCAGACATTTTCCTTGCTTGTGTCAAATAAATGGGGACTTGAGAGCAGCTGTCCTACTTTAAAGCAAAGCTAGGGGGACTGAACTCCTCTGCAGCAGTTTCAAACTTTTAGGATATCGTGAAAGAGAGTAATGTGTTTTCTTCACATTAGTTTGGACTATCGCAGCGTCATTGTATGGGTGACTATCCTTTCCTATGGCAAGACAGAGTATCATGGATTATTAGCATCAGGGATGCTAATAAAATAGCTTTGGGACTATCTATTATTATCTGATTTCTTGTTTTGCAGTTTTAGGGTGTGTGGATGGGTTAATTTTTAAAATTATTTAAACCAAGTTTTCCAAGTTCTGATATATAAAAGAAAGAAAAAGGGGTTAAACAATTCCAGAAAAGGCAAAACATGTCATTTCAGGTCAAGGGAAACATTTTAAGATGACCCAGACTGATCCTCCCTCTTCCAAATTGGTCCTATCCAAACCAATGCCCCTGTCCCCCCAACACTTTACTTCACCCTTTTGAACCAGAGAATCCATTACATGTATCGCTCTAATTATGGTATGGTTTCTTTTAATAAGCAGATGTGAAACAGTATAATCGTAGCCCCAGGCTACTGAAATGGTGGACTTCAGTCTGGATCTGGACCTCACATAAATTTGCCCCGTGCCTTGCCAAGGTCCCAGACATATGACGTCTCACACATTCCTGAGGAGATCCCATGGTTTTAACCACTCTTTCTGGTTTCGCAGCAGGCAGCCGCAAGGCCCTAACAGGACTTCCAGCCACCGAGGTGCTGTGTACCACCAAGCTGGCCCAGCACAGGTAAAGTCTACAGCTCCGTGCTAAGTGCCCCATGCTAAGAATTAGCAGATCTCAATAAAATAACCCAGGGGGCCTTTATAAAAATTGAGACCCTATTGCTCAAGATTGCAAAGTGCTTGCCTCTAGTGCAACAAAAGCCCCCCTCCAAAAAAAAAACAAACCAACAAACAAGTGTTCCTCTACAGATCTCTCTTGCTGTTCTTCTTCCCAAAGAAAAACATTCAGTCTTAACATATTTGTTCCCACTCATGCTCCTGGGGTTTTTCAATGAAAGTCTTGAAGCTGTCCAAGTAGCTCATAAACCGGAGCCCCTTTCTGATTCAAGTGTGCCCTCCTGTTCAGATTTTGGGAAATGGGATGATTAATTGATTTCCATCATCGGTCTCCCCATAAGTCACAAGCAAAGCTGCTATTTCAAGTTTCCACTGACAAAGATTTCATTATAAGAAGCCATAATTTTTAACTGGCGCTGTGCAAACTTTTTAGTCTTCAACCTGAATTAGGCCCATATGTTTCAGAAAAACGCAGTGAGAGCAAGTTGGGGGGGGCGAAGTGGTGAGGAGAGGGGAAGGGAGCAACTGGTCTATCTCAGTGGCTGAACAAACTTCCACCCACATCACAGCATAAAAGGGCTCTGAATTGGTCTTCTTAACCCTTATCTAAACAAAATAAATCAAAAATACAATTTTCCAATTGACGCTGAAGGATTTGCTTTCTTAGCCAAAAAGCAATTTTAAACTCCCTTGCTGAGTAAGCTCTGCCCAGATACTGAACTCCACCAAGAGCTCCTGGAGTCCAAGGTGGTATCGCTTAATTTGCCTTCTCATGTTCTGCTGCTGGGAGAGAAATGCCCTCAAATAGCACCTGCTGCAGGATGCAGTTGAAACCACAGCTAAGTGTTGTATGTATACCTCATGACTGGGAGACCCTTCCTTCAGGGGGCTTGACAAATCAGTTGAAAAGACAGGAAAAATGGGAGAAAGGCAGCGTTGCTAATCCTTATGTCACAGAGTCAAACAGGCAAGGCGTATTCCAGTAAATAAAAGAGTGCTAAACTCAAGAACCTGCCAAGATTGTCTACGCTGTTTAAATGTTAGCACAGCCCAAAACCATGAGCAAGGGTCTATCAGTAATAACAAATTTGTCACAGCCACCCTGTTGAACCAGTTCTAGCAGGGAGCGGGGTGGACATGGAGATGCAAAGCACCTCAGCCTGACCTGTTTTTCTTAGCCACATAGACAGAGTGTTCAGCAGAGCAGAGGCCTCATCTGCGCTGCAGCTCCAAATCAGAGATTCAGAGGCAGGGAGATCTGGAGACTGAGCGCTACCCCTGCCACGATAAAGAAGGTCCACTTTCACAGCACTGCTGCTGCATCCCAAAATGACCTCTTTGCGGCTCTTTCCTTACCATCACATATGCTTGAGTCCTTCGTCAATGTCAGATCTGTTGTTGCCTAATGGGATAGGAATCCACTAAGGACAGGACTGTGGACCAGCAAGATCACTGTGAGGAGGAACCAGAAATACCAAGGCTAAGAAGTTAACACTTAGCTGTGTGATTGTGTGATATGGCCAAGTCAAAAACTACTGGACATAGAGGTAGGAACTGATAAGTCTGTTTCAGTCTCTTCTCTTTGATTTGCAGTCTGGCCTTGGACAAACCACTTAAACTCACTGCAGCTTGGTTTTGTCCCCTGCAAAACAGGGAAAAATAATATCAGCCTGCCTAAAGTGTTCTCTGAGAGGCATAAACAGAACCCGATGTACAAGTGCTAGCTAGTGATGCTCTTGCAGCTTATCATCTGGAGTGTCAGGGCAGCACCTTTGCATAGTGCGGTCACACAGGAGGGCTACAGCGCTCGACAGCTTGGGGAACTCAAATATGACATTCATACAATGGCTGTTTCCAGCATGACTGAACAATGGTGACAGCACCAGTCATGTTAGGATCTGGAAGGACCGGAGGTTCATTTGAAATTTCTCCAGACAAAGACAAATATTTAGCAGTCATTGAACACGAGCAGCAATTTAATCTTCTCTGTCTCTTGAATGATAAATTTAATCAGAGCTCCATGTCTTTCCTTCTTTTATTGTCTTTCTTTCCTTTTAGCTGAGCTCAGCCTGAGATCCCTGTGCTGTGAGGAATTTGCCTCAATTCAGGTTGGACTGGTCAAACAGATGAAGTTGCAATAAGGTAGTGGTAGGTCAAGAGTAATACCCCATATCTGACTTTTTTCCTCTCCCTGCTGAGACCTTGCAGCCTGTGCACACAGTTCTTGTCCTAGCAGCCTATCATTTGTTGTCAAATCTCTAGCTAATCTCATTTCAGTTCTGCCATGAGATAGTGATATATTTCATAATGTCACAATAATGTCATCGGCTTCAGTTGCCTCAGAATCTGTTGCATAAAGTCAGGCAAGTTGGCCAACAGAAAAGCAGAGAGTTTTTGCTACCCTCAGGATTTCAGAGAGCATGAAGGATGGAGAAATCACATCCTTCACACACGTTTTGTTAAGAAATGTCTGGTTTATGTTTCTCAGGCTTCAGAAATAGCAGTAAATCCATACAATCTAAGCCCAGAAGAACCTATTTACTTAACACAGATCCTTAAAGGTGACCCTCCACTCATCTTGCTGTGACTTCAGTGCCTTGTGCTCAACTAGACCATTTTTTCAGGATGAGACACAATTCTGATTAAAAGGACAAAAGAGATTAAAAATGCCCCATTTGCATTGATAGTTGTTCCTAATTAATGATCCCGACGGTTTAAAATGTGGGCCTTGTTTCTCATCCGTATATGAGTACAGGTGCAGCTTTTGTTACCAGCTTTTGTTATGTGTCTGTGTACCTGACCAGGACATCTTCATTACTGCCATTTTATCCCTATGGAGATACTTCATCTGGCATAAACAAACCACCATTATTTTTGTGTTACTTTTTGCACCTTGTCTACGCATCTTAAAATAAAAGACTTGCCTGAAAGTTGATTTTCTCTCTTGGAGAGAGGCACTAGTTGCGCAGATCCATGCTCTTGGGGACGTTCAACTGGGAGTGCCAGTCCACATCCTATCTCATGGTCCAGATGTGGATCTGCACTTTCCTGATATAGGACTTGTTCTCAACCAGCTTCTCCAAATTGGGCTTTTCTCCAAATTTCTTTCAGGTTTCCCCTGAATTTTAGTTCACGGGTAGTTTCATCTAAAGGCACATCTGAGCCCAGGGTTCAGCAGCCCGACCTTGGCAGACTCTACGGTGATGTCTAAGTCTTGGGAATTGCAGTCAGTCAGTAGCAAGAGGTGAATTCAGCCAACCCTTTCAATCCTGGAGGCTGACCTTGCAGGACAAATCTCCACGGAGCTGTTTTTGCATCTCCGGTGCTGGCACACAGACATGTAACGTAGTATATGCCCTTCCCTATGGGACGCTCCTCCATGAGTTCATTCCTGGCTTAGTTGGAGGAGCTGGATTTTACATTATTAGGTATTGAGTTGCAACATGAAATTACGAAAATGTAAAACATGGGAAAACATACTGTAAATCACTTATTGGCAGGTCTTTCACCTCTTTACAAGTGCACAACTGGATACATTTGAGTCTTTTGGAATTTCCAAATTAGAGCCCAGAAGACCTTCCCGAAGAAAGGTATTTTCTACTGGCACCAAAATAATTTTATCTGAGCTAAACAAGAGAGTTAAAGTCTCAGCATTCTCAGAGCCCTTTGCAGGCTACAAATCCAAACTTAATTTCACCTCCTTGTTGTACTGTAGCTCTATTATTATTACTTTTTTAATGGATGTTATTTTTCTTGTAACTCTCCTGCTTTGGCTTTTCAAAAGAAATATGCAGAGACCCAAGGGACTGACAGTGAGAATGCAGAACCTTTCACCTTCAGGTGAAAACACTGATATCTTTAATGAACTTATCAGGAAGTGTATGTACCTAAACAGAGTAAACACATGTTCTTACCACTGTGACCTCCATCTCTTCTGCCCCCACTGCTTGTTACCCTCAGCTTGTGGTGATAAAGGATGCTCTGATGCGAACAAGAGGTGTTTTTTGTGGCTAAGGCACTAAACTGGCAATCAGACTGCTCTGATTTATTCCTGGCTCCGCCACAGTCTTCCTGTATGACTTCCGGCAAGTCACTTAATCCTTCTGTGCCTCAGTTTCTGACTGTAAAATAATATTTTATTTTTTTTTCAGTCCCTTGCCATTCTTGTCTCTGGGGCAAGAGAGATCTGTCAGCTGAGCCACAGAACAGTTGAGTATAGACTGTATTACACAGTTGCGTTTGAGTGTCCAAGGGATTGTCTTCAGTTAGCTCAGGCTTTCAGATGGGCAGGGAAGAAGCATATTTCTTCTTTCAGAATTTGCCCAAGACATGTTATTGTGCTTTGGCTAGGAAGACAGGGTCACTAACTGAAGGGGAGTTCCCGGGAAAGACGAGGGTTTAGATTTAGGATCAGGAGCCCTATACTGAGGATTCAGAAAATAGAAGTAAATAGATAACCTGCACCTGTAATATCCTTCAGATGACCGATCCCAAAATACATCTGACTTGGGGTCTGACCCTGACATCTCTTGCATGGAAAGAGTTCAGGGCGACTCCATCAAAAGCCAGCAGCTCGCATGCACACAATGAGCAGTCTTGGACCCTAAAGCAAAATACCCCATCTGCGAGAAGTTCACTCACTGAGACACAGGGTAGGTCACAGCAGTACTCACTGCAACATTTGAGATAAGGAGTGAATCTGTCACCAGGAAAGCCTCCCAAAAGCCACAGCATGGTTTGTCCTTTCATGTGCAGAGGCTGCAGCTCAGAACAGGTAAGACATAAGACATTTGGGGGTTGGAACCAGATGATCTTTAAGGTCCCTTCCAACCCAAACCATTCTATGATTCTATGATTCTCTAACAGATTTGTCAAATGCAACTTCTGCCATGCATGGAAACAGGGTTTGAAGCTGCCACCTAGCACGCAGCACTGAAAGTGTCTGTGTTGGTAATGGCTCTTCATAGCCCATGGAGAAGCCTCCCACACTCTCATTTCTATGGGCAACAGTTTAATTTTTCTCTACTTCTTTTACTCTTAGAATTTGTGGAGTTGGTGGCACACAACCTGAGTGTGGGTTCTTCTTACATGCCTGTTTTCTGCTCTCAATGTGTCAAAAGATCCCCCAGGAGCACGCTTTTCCTGTAGGGAGGAATTGGCTTACAAGGCGATCGAGAGAGAGGGGCTGCAAAATAACAATGAACACAGCCTGCTGGTTGCAATCTGTACCTTTCAGTTCTCATTATCCCCAAGAGCTGCTAATTTTAAATCAGTAGAAATTTTTTGAGGAAAGAAGGTTTTTTGGTTGCTGTTTTGTTGTTTTTTTTTTTTTTAAAGAAAGAGTTACCAGATATCTGCATAGAGCTGGTTGCTTTCTTACTGTTGCTACAACCAGTTATTTTCCCCCTAAGTGAGAGAGACACATCTGCTGGCTTTGCAGAGAGCACATCAGGTCTCCTGGATTAGCAGGTCTTTCCGTGGATAACTTGACGTGAGGCTGGTGTCCCGCAGGAGATCCCAGATCACAGTACTCGTTATGGAGAACACTGCACTTTAGTGCTCAACTTGGATGATGCTCTGGGAGATAAAGCACAAAGTTATCCATAAACCATCAAATGTTTCAGACCTTTCAGAATACTATTCGCTGATTCCCTCAGAAATTTATTAGCTCTACCAATATTTTCTTTTTTAGTTTTGTAAAGCAAGCTCCAAGTCAGCTAGTACTGACTATGCAGAGCCCTGAAACCACATGTTTATTTTCCTAAGTTATAAAAAGTTTATAAGGGTAGCTGGTATCCTTATGGGCCACTGTACAGTGATTTGCTACTGCATTCCACATTGATACAGAAGAGCTCTGTGTTTTATACCAGAGGGAAATCCTTGTGATACAGCTGTCCAGCAGCCAACAAGAGTACAGACACCTTCAAAAATATAACCCCGATAAAAAATGAATAGCTGAAAAGGCAGAAAACATCCCTTCTGAGAAAAATCAGTTTGATCAGTGCGATGACCTTGGGCATCACAAGATCTCTGTTGCAATACCCCAGTGAACATTACCAACAAAGTCCTTTCATCCCAGCCACAGCTCTTGTTTTTTTAACTAGATCACCATTTCTACCTGAAAATGCTGTATGTTCACAATAATTTTTAGAAGTACTATGCGATGGCTACCTTTCTTTTTGCAGCTAACTTCAGCTTTTCAGTTTTCACAACTTCATGTTGCTTCATTGACGTGAAGACCCTTTGGTCAATTTACATCGGAGAATGGAGAGACTGTTATTCATTTATCTCTTAAAATAGTGAGTACACAGCTGCACAACCTGAAGAATTAAGTCAGTATGTTGCTATGACTGTCCTGGAAGGAGAAATTCAGAGCAAACAAGGTAGATTTCAAGAGAGAGCCTGGAATGTGTGAAGAGTTAGCAAAATTGACATAGATGCAATAGCAAAAATAAGTAATTTTGCAAATCCCTAAACCACAATGGTTGGATTAGGGCCCTGTCATACAATTCTTGGGCATAAGAACAATCCCTTTTTCACTTGAGTTCATTTCATTAGCTTCTCTCAGCTACATAAATACTCATACTCTCAATGGGACTACTCACATCAATAAAGTTCCTCAAGCGAGCAAGGATTGCAAACCAATTTTAGTGGAACAAACCCAACCTCTGACTTTGATTGCATCTCTCACTTTTCTAAAAAAACTTCGTTTCCAGCTAGAATGAGCCCACAATCCCTGCGGAGCTTTCTTTCACCACTTCCAAGCACAATCCCAGTTATTTGTCTTGTCAAATACGAAGGCAAACAGGACTCTTCCAATCTCCCCAACTTCACCTCCCTTCATAAAACACTGCTGGGCCCCGAGCAGGCCAACTTGGATGTCTTTTGGAACTCCTGGGCATTGCTTTGCTCTGATTGATAGATCCCTGATGGGGTTATCATGCTCACATCAAATCCTGGCATGCCTCAGCCAGCCAGCAACCCTCTGAAGTCAAAATACTGCTCAGTGTAATATCGTTGAGTAATGACAGTAGTATGAAAGCAATAATTGCTCTGCTTTATTACTCAGCTGTAAATTGTTTTCTGATTAGGCTTTTAGCCAATGGTCTTTGACAGCGTTGCACAGTGTTGACTGCAATTAATTCGCTTATAGCTAATACAAGTGCCATGGAAAATTGCCCCTTTACCTATCATAACTCCATCCTATCATAATCCCATCCTATCATAATCCCTATCATAATTCTGAAGGAGTCCTCATTTTAAGGTCTGCTGCACGGCAGACAGGATGCGCAGTGCTGGAGTGAGACATGCATTGCACTGCGAGCGATGCACTGATAGACCACTGATAGCAGCAAAACAGACAATTTTTTGCCCCCGGCTGGCAGCAATGACCACCAGGATCCCTAAGTACGAAGGACAGATATTGAGTTAGATGTTTCCTGCATATTTTGCAAGCAGGTTTTTATTTATTTCCATTGTGCAGAAAGCATGGGAGGAATTTCTCTTTTGCCTCCTACTTTCCCAGTTCATCCGAGGATACACGTTAACAGCTGGACACAGCAACGTGCAGAATCGAAACCAACAAATCTGCTTAAAAACAAAATAGCATTGGGGATCAACAAGGACACATTTCTTATAATTTGATGCTACTTTGAACTAGGTAGGGCAGTATAGACTGTGAGTGAGACAGAAGATCACATCCTGAAAGCAACCAAGCAACCTACAGAGACTTACAAGCATTTTTACTGAAAGTACGCGACATGTTTTTAAGCCATGCTTTGATGCATCCATTTTTCATTGAAAATTCAGCCATGTTTGTCCTGAGACACAGAAAGATCTGGTTTCTAGAGTTCTCACTCTTTTGTGTTTTGGTTTTTTTTTTTTCTTAATTTACAAAAACGCACACATATAGAAACAAACCTAAACCCTCCATAACAGCTAAAGGACTTTAGCTTGATTTTCATGACTGCCTACCATGAATAAGCTCAGGTCTCATGTGGTTCGTCTCTTCCCAGCCCATGTCCTACTACAGGGAGAAGAAAAGTGTGAGCAACACTTGCGAGGACAGTTGAAAAGTTGAATTCAACACAAACCAGCCCCGGCCTGGCCAAACTTTGTCATTTGCACTTAACACCTTCTGCTTTTCTACAACGCAATCCAAAGGGTGGATAATAGCTTGGTTTGTCAAAACTCATCTGAAAGGGTTACAGGGAGAAAATTGCAGAGACAAATGTTAAGGTAAATTGGTCTGGGAAGGATTAGATCAGAGGGCACAACTATTTTAGCCCAATGCTTCAATTACTGGCTTCTTATGTCAGTGTTTATCATCTTGTCCAAGAATATACAATAAAATCAGGACATCTAAACCCAGCCATTTCCTCTCAGGACTGCGGTCTTGAAAACTCTGCTGACGTGCGTTTCTTCCACAAATAACCACCAGATACGGCACGTATCAGGTAAGGGCTTCATGTGGGAGGCATGAACTCTTCATTTAGTGTCCTCTCTTTCCCTCAAGGTGGAAAAAAAGAAGTGGGAAGACAATGAGGATGAAGTTGAAGCAAGATCAACTCCTTCCCCTCCCCTGCAATTATGTTCCAGGACTATAAGATTTCTCCGAGGAGCTCTACAAAGACAGTCACAGAAAATAAATACACAAAACTGTTTCTGCTCCATTGTTATCAGGCACAAACCAGTAAATAAACTCTTGCTCCTACAAAGAGAGACAGATGGAAAGACATGGTCTTTAAGTGTAGTTGTGTTGCAGCAAGTATGGGTTGCTACAAGTAATAGCAGGGTTTGCGAAGTGAAGGAAAATAAGACTTGGTAAAGTAGAACAGGCAATGGACTGGGTTGGGCTTTTTCTTCTGTTGTTTTTTAAGTACAGTGACAGGAACATATAAAAATGTTTCTATGGAACAGAAGGACAAGGACACCTGGAGCACCGAGAACCCTGACTCACTGATTCCCTCAACAGGACTCAAGTTCAGCACTGAAGCATTCATTTCAATAAAAAGGACGTATTTTATCCAGCGCTAGGAGTCACAGAAACCATCTGCGGGGTAAGAAAATTCTAGTAACATCCAAAACAACTTGCACTCCAAGATCCTGTGTGTGTACAGGCTTGTTGTACATGAGTACATGAATGTTAAGATTGTGTTTCTGGGGAAAAGGAGAAACCTTTTACATTGTAATAAAAATGTAATGAAATGTAATATAATATCTATAAATGTGAAATCAGTCTCTGCTGCAACTTTCGTACACACAACAGCATCTCACCCTTCATACATTCGGATATATATGCAGTATATATATATTCACATACATAAGCACGCTGTATTATTTAACTTAAAGCATAAACATGTGCTTAAGAGAGACAAGTCTGGCAGCCCAGAGACCTAATCTTTCCATTAGCAGCCTTCCATCTCCATTACCTTGTCTCACTGGATTTCCTTCTGTGTCACAGTGAGAATGGCTTTTGCAGCAGAACAAGCAGAAGAACACTGAGATTTACATAAAGACTGTGCTTGATGTTTCGAGGTGCAGCCGTGCCGTCGGCCAAGGGATGGTTTTCTCATACCGGAGGAATCTCAGCTGTAATCATCAGCCTTTTCACAATAGATTGCTAGGAGTCTTTTACTTCCTTCACTTGCAATTTGTCCAGCTCAGAGATTTACATGAAAGGGCTGAATTAAATATTGAACTTCATCTGAAAGTGCGTTGCATAAGCTGGAAAATCAAGGGGTATCTCTAGACTGCAACAATTTTGCACATGGCAGAAGGATGACATCCTTTTTCCCACCCAAAATGCCACCTATAAAAAGGCCACTTAAGCGGCTTAGTATTATGATGTCTTGTTCTTCATCCTATATTTATTTTAAATGCCTTCAGGACAATTAATAGAAATGGTACTTTAAGCATTTTAGGAAGTGCTACACTAACTAATACAGAGTTCCCATTAGTAGATTCTGCTCCACTGAATTTCATTGTCAGGACTGAAAACCGAATTGCATTGTCAAGACTGACATTAGAGCATCAGCCTTGACTATTTGGAATTAATATACAGCTCACAAGGGAAAAACCAGAGTGCCAGTACCTATAGATTAGTAATTGAGTAATGCGGGAATAAAGTGAGACCTTGAAGTGAGATATGGATCATCTCAAGTAATAATAATAATAATAATGATGATGATGAAAATAATAAAAATGTTTCTCTTTGGCCAAATGGATGGAAAGAGAACAATGAAAGATGAAGTAGAGCTACTATGAGGTACATACAGGCCTGAGAATGACTGAAGAAATTAGGATTTTCTTTTTGTTTTAAGTTACGATGATGAAGAACCTTCTTGGATGCCATGGCGGCAGCAGCAGCCCAGGGAAAAGCACATCCAGTGTGGGTGAAATCAAAGTCTTAGCTGGACCTTGCACCTTGGCAAAGGTTTGGAGACCTGGGATTCTGTGAATTTTCGTATAGACTTTCAATGCATTTTCATCCTTGATACATACGTCAGTCTGTTTGCCAGATGTCAAGCCCTTCCTGCAAAGTACAGGGGGCAACAGAGCCGTTCACATAAAGGTTGTCAGAATTTTTATGCATTTTTCTGATTTTGGCTGACATTTTCTCAATTTATTCAGCCCGAGGCAGGCACTCAGCATGAAGAGTTTAAATCCAAATGGTTAAAGCTTGGCAAAGCCCTGAGCAACTGAAAACAGAGTCTTGTAATGGGAAGTGTCAGACAACCTCAATAATAGGCGAGCAGCCCCGTCTGTAGTATCCCTTGTAATACACTGGTGATTGATGACATCAGACTTGAAATTTCACAGTTAAGTAGCTGCAGTACTGTTAATCCTCCCTTGCGAAGAAGATCAGTATTATAGTCCATCTGGTATGTATGTACAACGTAAGATTATGCTCTGCAAGAAACATAAGATTATGCCCATCACAACAAAATGAATTAAGAATGGAATTCGCCTTACTTTTTAAAGTAAGAAGTAAAAATTGGACATCAGTAACTGATCTGACATTGCATACTTTGATTCAATGACAAGTAGAGGGTTTGGCAGCTTCCACTTATATATAAGTTAGCGAGTTTTGGATCTTTTCTTGCATTAAGTGAATATTTGTTACCGTTTACTTCTTAATTAATTGGCTTCATCTTCCATCTGGACATTCCTATGCTTGAACTTCACAGGTCTTAATGGGCCAGGACAGAACACTTCAGGGTGGAATGGAAGAGCTTTAAGAGGAACAGAATCTTAAATGGGTGCACCTGGATATTTGTACTGGAAGCGGTTGCAGCAATATTTCAATGAAGTGAGCAGGAACAGCAATATGTGACTGGCTTGACCAACACGTCTCAAATTTTGTTATTCATGAATAAGCCAGAGGGCAAAAAAGTTCATAATGATATTTGTCCAAGCAAGTACTGTGTAGGAAACTGCACTTAGCTCAGAGCTATTCCCTCAGCAGGAAAAAAGGCTACATTTGAATAAATTATTTGTGGTGAATTATTCCATTAGCTGTAGTCATCAAAATTCTATTCTGATTTTTATGTAGTATACATAAGAAAGTTCTCCTTTCCATATTGTATCTTCACTTAATTTGTTGCAGCTGGAAACTACAATTAAACATCCCTTTTAACGAATCTGATTATCTGACAAACATATATCTTAGCTAATGTTCGCTGCAGAGATGCTGCAAACAAAAGCAAAGCTCACTGTGAACTTGAATATTGAAAAAGATTTTCAAATTTATGCATGAATAGGTCTGTGAACAAAACCAGAAATACAAGGAGCAGCACTACGCTGAGTGAGCCTCATCATCGTTAGCAGAGTTTTGATTTGTTATTTTGTGGAATATAAGGGCTTCTTAAATTAGTATCAGTCTGCAGCAGTTTTATTTCTGAGTTCTCTAGAGAAGGCTTGTGTGAAAGTTTAGACACAAATGCCTTTGTCTTGTGCTGGCCCCAGCAATGTCGAGAGAGCGCGAGAAGATTTCTGGAGCTTATGGCTTCGTTACTGTTGTGGGACCAGATTCAAACTCTCAAGTGCTACAAAGATCAGAGCAGCAAAGTGAGGGGAAACAGACGCATGGATAGAGAAAAAGGAAAATTAAAATTCTCCTTCATCTCTGGAGAAGGCGATTGTATTCTTTTATCCTAGTGAATGAAACACCAAAGCAGGGAAAACTCCTAGGCACCATCAGGAAAAGAGACAAGTGCCTCTGCAGCCACCGCCGGGCTCTGAACGCCCAAGCTGCTGGGAGGTGAGGCATGGAGCAACTCACCCAACTGTGCAGGTTCGGTTTGCAGGCACTCGTGCAAATCGCTCCTTTTGCTTTGGTTTGTGTGGGCTTATCCCCTCCTGAGTTCTGGTTTCCTACAAACGCCGTAACTCAGAGCAAAGCCAGCCAAAGCCAATGTGTTTTGCCTGGTTTCAGGTTGAAATCACCCCATTTCGCACAGTGTTCATCTGTAACCATAAACTGGCCCAGGTGCACCTAAAATCTCAGCCTGTTTAAAACATCTGTTTAAAAAAATTACAATTTTTTCATCACAGCAGACCCAAATGTCTGGGATTGCTACAGATTGCCACCACCACCACCAAAACAAGATCGTAATGGATTCATCACAAGGGGAATAATTGGAAATAGCATGTCCATTACCTTGGCACTAAGAACGGCTGGCATAGTCTGCTAGAGCGAAGAATGCAACAACTTTGCCTAATACACACAGTTGGATGCAGTTGCAATCTGGGATAATCCACCTGTAGTACAGGGTAGAATTACCCCCAGTTTCTTCTGCACAAAGCTGGATGTCTAGAAGGGAGGGATCAGTCCGATGACCCTTGGATAATGCCAAAGGTTTACTCTTCCCCCCACTCTTCATTCCCGCCATTCTTGATTCTTCTTATGACTATGATGACAATGGCCTTGAGTGAAAAATAATGTAAATTATAAAAATTTAACAGATGTAATATACTTCTATTTGGTAACATACTGACTTCACAACCTCCTTCACGAGTATTGGCTCTGTGAAACAAATCTTACAGGGATTTTTGTTTTCTCAATTTTATTTTTTTTTTTAATTTTAGCATTAATACCAAAAAACAAATCAGGCAAGGAAAGAAGAAAAAAAAAAAGATTGAAAGCCAGATTTTCTAGCATGGGTGCCGAGGTAGACTCCCGAATCAACCTTTACACAGGCAAACAAGCAACACGCTTATCCATCATGCTTGATGCTCACTGGTCTCAGAGGGAGTTGTGGGATGCTCTGCACTGTGAAAAAGTCAGGTGTCTTTCCTTTGGACGGATTTAGTCTCCTGTGACTTTATAGGTGTATGTATCAACTGCAGAATTAAATTTTAGTCATTATGGTCTCCTTCCTGCAGTCAATAACAGTTTAAATAAGCTATTTCAGATATTTGCCATAATGTGGGATAGATTCTACCCTAAAAAAGTCTATTAATTTGCTCTGACTATGAAGAGATTCTCAACATCCAGGTTACACGTAGGCATCCATCAGATGCATCCCATCATAAGTAAGTTTAAATCTGGCTTGAAGGGCAGCATTCGTCTGATGAAGTGCAGACAGCTGCAATGTTGACAACCACATTTACTCTCCTTTTGTACTCAGTTCAAAGAAACAGGTGTCTTTAGGGTGCAAGTAATCTAATATTAAAGCAGCCAATTAAAATAGGTCAGACTGATCATTCCCTTAAAGGAATCTATTTGCCCCCACTGGCCGGGAGTCTGTGGCAAGGAGCTGAGCTGTGTGAATGTTGGGTGGGATAAACTCCACGCTAAAAAGTCACCTATAGCCTCATTTCGGCTGCAGTAAGAAACCACACGTGGCCAAAAATTAGAAAGCTCATGATGTGACCAAACCTGAGCAATGTGGGACAACCATTAAGAGTCACTTTAGTGGGGAAAACACAGGTGCAAGTGAACTCACTCAGTACAAAACCCTGTACTTTTGCAGTAATGTCATCTTACTTGGGGATCGGTATACAACTATTAGTTAAAGTTAATAAAATAAACTCCTCTGGTTTTTTGTTAGGTAGGTAAGAATGTGTAGCCATCATAAGTGTAATGAGGAATAAACCAGTAATCGTTGATTCTGTATGACATGAATCTGAGGAAATCAATTCAGCTAGAGATGATTAAAATATCAAAGCTCCAAACTCTCATGGGATCGTAGTACTGGGCAATTCCTTAGCAGAGTGCACATCACCCAAAGCTTACAAAAATATTTTCAGAAAGAGCCACAGGAAGTATTACAACATTGAAGACATGATAGCGCAGAACGCAACAAGTCCGGAAATGTGACTCCATGCCCATCTCAGCCTGGTACCCATGTCCTGCCTGCCTGAAACCAGGCAGTTTACCTCCTGCTCCTCTTCCACTGTCCACTTGACTCGCCTGTGTAGGGCCGTGAGCTCCTCTCTCTCGTGTTTATCTAGAGCTGTGCCCCATGGCAGTACCTCTCGAAAAAAACATGGGACTGCAGATCAACACTGATTGACCGGCTGTCATCCTCCAACAAAAATAGTCTCAGCATGTTATTATTATCATCTTAGTCAAAAGATATACTAGGGAGACACTGAAGGCCTTTAATTCTTATACCCATAAGAGATGCAGATTGTGGCAGGCAAATGCATAAGGAAGTGCAAACAACCATACAGCAGCTGCCAAGTCCTTGCTGCTTTCTACAACCAGACACATTCTCTGCAATGCACTGTTAATTATTTGGCCAAATTATTTTTTTACACCTTTTTTCTGAACCGTAATTTTTTCCGATGCCATGTTTGAACATAGGGAATTCTTTGAGAAAGGCAGTTGTTTCTCCTTGCTGCAGCTTCATAGCCTGCAGCAGGGAGGAGGGCAACAGATTTAAGATTTCCAGGTGAGTCTCTCAAATTTAAGAGTCACTTTAGTGACACCTCCAGTGAAGGGCCACAACCAGCTTGAATTTTGTTCCCTCAATGGTAAACACAACCTTGTAATCACAGGCTCAGTTTCTAAGTTGGCCAACATCTGTTATGGCCAGTGCTTCACCTTCGCAGCATGGTTTTTCTCTGTCTCATCCACAATTTAGACTGGAAAGGAGTTTCTATTAGGTTTAAAAAACAACAACAAAAAAATCTACAAAGACAGATGACCAGGGAAATGAGGTATCAGAAGAATCTTGTTCTCCCATCTCCTTTTCCAAATTCCCATATTATTTCCCATTACATCCCCTTAAGTGTTCAATCTGCCTGAGTCCTTAGGTCTCCAGGTGGGCTGCAGATTTTGGTATGACAAAGACATCAGACAAACTCATGACTCAGACTCCTGATTCAGAGAAGTGCGATTAAAATGAAAATCTGGGTCCAACATTTGCCATGAAAGAAAACAGTAAAAATTAATCCAGACTCCAGTACTAGATCTTAACATGTCAGAGCCTGATGACTATGGGCTTTGTTTAAACACAAAATAAGTACATTTCAATACATTTCAATATGAGTCTCCATAAATCGGTCCGTGCTTTTGTCAAGCAAAATGTATAGGTGGAAACATCAAAATGTATAGGTGGAAAGCCAGCGAGGTTTAAATGCCCCCTGTTTTCTGCTCCAACACAGGATCAGCAAAAGACATGGGCTTGAGCCAAGGCAGGACTTGTCTTGCCAGTGGCAGGGATAGTCTGAATTGTCACTTTTTAAAGACTATCTAGCAACATACAGATGTGCCTCACTGGCTTGTCCACAAACTAGGAAAGATCTAGCATCAAAACTACTCTTTTAGCCTAAATAGTAGCAATCATCTCTTTTAGCACTGTAGATTGCAAATTCAAGCCCTACAAGCAGTACGAGCGGGACAGATTATGCACAGATTTGCACTCATTAGGTCACTTACCCTCCCTAGATTTATAGCCACAGTGCAAGTGTTTTACTTCCCCCAATGTACATTTACAGTCTGTTACCGCTACCATACCATTATTCATCATTATTTTTAACTTCAATTTTGACTTTTCCAAGAAGTTTTAATTTGTCCATGGAGCTTATTGCAGGCTAGGAGACATTCTGATATATTTACCACTGGCATTGTGAAAGGCATAAATGAATGCAATGCAAAAATGTCGAGGAAAGGCAGAGGGTCCCACTGGAAGTTAGCCAAATATTTAATACTTAAGATGAAGTTCTAACCTTTTAATTTTGCTCTGTCTGGTTGCAGGAAGTGCCTTGACAACATGGTACCAATGGCTGTTTCAAGGATAAGATATTCTTCAGCCCCAGCCTACGTTACACAGAGAAAAAGTTATTTTCCGATGCACGTTCATGGCACCCAAGTAAAGAAATGAAAAAGAGAGAGCTCTTGCATGTTTTCCTCTTCGCCTGCAGAGCCTACGGCCAAGAGTTGATGATAAAGATGATGCTTCAGGCCTTGAGTCTGCCACAACCCATGGAGAAGCAGTATTAAGGACGCAGTTCTACAAAGCACTGGACCCCATGTTGTTTGCGTACCTCATTAGATGGCAGTTTGTCTAGTAAAGAATGGGTATGGAAGAAATTCTTGAGAGGTTACAGCTCTGAAGAAAACACATGCAAGACCTGCACACTGCTGACATGGGCCAGCAGCCCCCTGAAGTTATTTTTTAACCTCCATACACTGACCATTCAGCCACTTTGAAGGGAAAAATTTAGCCCTGTACATCACTTGCTCCTATCGCTTATTTAACACACGATTGCTACCGCAAGACTCCTGCATCTCCCATCTTTTGGATCACATCAGCATCGTTGCTAAACTCAGACAACGCTAACCATATTCAAAGAATCACTGGTCTTTCTCATTAGGATCCTACAGGATTTGGTTTTCCACAACTACAGCCTCTCCATAGCCACGTTAAAAATAGGCTTGGTAATACTTTTCACATTTGTAGGCTGTCACAAATGGTTAGCAGGGAAGAAGTCATTGAAATGCACATGACTTTATAATTAAGGCACCTAACTCTTATAAAACCCATTTTTCACAGAAGCAGTGACTTTTAATAAAGTGCAGTGGAGCTGTGGGGGATTCTGTGGTTTCTGTGTGCAGGCCTTGTGCGAACATTTCGACCCTCAGCCCTGACCACAGAGACCACAGTCATCAGGAGGAATATTTATTTCCACTCCAGCACTTGTCTGGTCTGGTGGACAAGCCCCCGAGCACGGAGCTGCGAGGCCCAGGGCACGGTGCCTTGCGGGAAGCTAATGGCACTCGTTCCCCTTTGCTGGGCCTCAGTTTCTCCATCTATAAAATCAGGATGATGATTTCCTCTTCTTTTGAAAGCTGCCTTGAGAGCTAGGGATGAACTGAGCAAGATGTTACCATTTTTTCAGGTGGGGTCACTGGGGCGTGCAGAGGTGATGCTACCACTGATGAAGTTGGAGAGAGAGCTGGAAATCAAGTCCAGGAGTCATGAGTCCCATTCCCATGCATGCTCCAAGGGATGAAGCTCCTTTCACTTCACGGCCTTGTGAGGAGTAGGATGCAGGAAATTAAAACCTGGAAATTAAACTGATTAAGCTCTTTTATCCAGATCAGTAGGAGGATCACACGGAGGAGAGCACGCTTGCTCTCTCCATGCAAGTAGTAACAACACACTCAAAGCCAGAAAATCCAGATTAAATTAAAACAGCCATTAGATAATTGCTAGAAATGAATTTCACTTCACTGCAAAGGGTACCCATTTCAGCTCCCCTGCTGAGCGAAGTCAGGGGAAAATACGTGATTATCAGCGTGATGACAACAGGCCACCCACACTGCCAATTAGAACAGCAGATATCGCAATGCTGCCCATCAGCATCCACCGACCTGTCACAGGGCCACCGCTATCAGTGTGAAAACACTACACGGTGAGAGCATGGGATTTTGGAGAGACGCGGTCCACCTCTTGCTTGTGGTGCCTGTCTGGCTGCAGGTCGGGGCGTCCCTCGCCGGGACTCCAACACCTCAATCCTTCTGTCACCCCGTTCACCAACAGGTTGAATAATCCCCTCTTTCAACTAATCCTTTGTCTGCTCCTGAGTATGCAAAGTGTGACTTTTGGGGGCCATTTGAACTCTTGTTGTGGGATCTCTGTGACAGGTAACAAGCTTTACAGTGAAGGAAAAAGCAATAGATTCATCACTGGCGCTTGCAGGCTTCTGACACTGTCTCATATTCACTTTCCTAATCAGGTGAGGGGAAACACGGGTCTAGATAAAACTGCTAGAGAGTGGGGACAAGGCTGTAGATATATGTACCCAGAGAGCAGTTATCAATGGCTCATTGTCAAAACAGAAAGCGGTGCTGGAAATCCAGAAAACATGACCTGGGCGGACGGATTGATCGAGTTACATTTATTAGCCAAAAGAGAGTCTTGGTGGGATATAACCACCTTTGAGTACAGAAAAGGCTGTTACGAAGCGCATGGGTACAATCTATCCTCACTGGTAGGACAAGAAATGTCTTTACATTGCTGCAAAGAAAAATTCCAACCAGATAGGGAAAAAATTTATGAGGATCAAGAACATCAGTAGATTCAAGACTGTGAAATCTCCATCCTTGTGGTTCTTTAAACACAGGCTGGATAAACTTTTGCCAGGAAAAACAGGTATAAGGGACTCTGTTTAAGATAGGCAACTCTGCTATAGGCTTTCTGTGTGCGTTTGAATGATGTCCTGAAGCTTGATGTGCTTCTGGCCAGGCTTTGTGCATCTGCGTCACTTGGGTATAGGCTGCTGGCAGCTCAGTGCAGCACACAGAGCTAATCCACTCTCAAGATGCCTAAAAAAATATGAGCTGATGTTACGGCAGGCAAGATTGGGGCTTTTCTAGCAGAAACTGCAGTTGTGCAATGCTACTGAAAGGGTGGATGGGAAGTAGCAGTTAAGCCGAGAGTACAAGGCTGGGTCATGTGCAGACCTGAGCGTTTTCTCTGTTCTTTGCCCAAGTTCATCTCAAACCAGGTCTGGAGCAAGGACTTGTATCTAAGCTGTGCGGACATAAGGCATGAAGTGCTGGAAAACCAGGTAGCATGGTGTCAGATATCGCAACTCACCCTGTGGCTGATGCCAAAATCCCCACCCAGTCCCTCCGCTGGCGTTACATGGGTTGATCTTGGGAGTTCAGGAGCCATTTGGGACAGACTGAAGTCTGCCACTGCCTTCACACGCACACAAAACATATAAGCCACAGAGACTCAGCCTAATGTGCAACCAGGATTCCTCGATCTTGCGCTAGCAGAGGGGAGCCCAATTAGAAGGAATATGGAACTAGATGATCTCTAAGGTTCCTTCCAACCCGAACCATTCTATGATTCTATGATTATGAGCCTATGCCTGCTCATCCCAGTGGGAATCAGGGTTGGTGAGTGCAGGAATACATGCCGCGTTGGGATAAACCAAGGAAAACATAGAGGAAACATTGTGGGTTCTTATATAGATGTGTAGCTCTGTAGAGTTGTGCAGTCCTCTATACAGTGAATTGACTACAAATCCCGCACTAGCAGCTACTGGGTTCATACATCACATAATAGGTACAATTCACTCTAAATTAAAAAGGCAATGTAAAATAGATTTAAGTATAAAATGCACAGAAAAATGTAATTTATTTGGTCTCTGCTTCAGTGACTATATGGTAGTAGCAGGCTTCTCTGGGGAAGGTGCTTTGCAGGGATTAACAGCCAGGTGGGGGTTAACAGGCCACAGCTGCACTATGATCCCAAACTCCACCCCATATTAATGATCTTCTGAGGACATACCCTTAAATTAGAGGAAATGACAGGTTTAAATTGGCATGTGCCACACACAGTGCAGTGGCAAGCCCAACAGTTAGTATAATTTTTAATATGGCCATAGAAAACACCTTTTTATACTAATAGAATAAATCATGTTCTCAACACCTGGAGTTTACACTAGCCAATCTGTAATAACGTATTAATGCATAGCAGTTGCACATCCTGTTACAGAGCGGCAATAAAATGGTGAGGGACCCAAGGGTAAGGGTATTAGCTCAAGCTAGCAAGACTCACTGACGGTTGTGGATCACCACTCTCCAACAGTGCGGCTGATTACCTTCAGTATCACACAACAGACCATTAACTCATTTTCTTTCCTAGATGTCCACGGGCTTTTCTTTTTTTTTTTAATTCTTTCCTGATTATGTAGACTTCAATTCAGGTAAACGTTCCTATTTACGGTCTTCCTTTTAGAGTGAGCTCTAATTACACCAACTATCAAGCCCTCTCCATACCAGATGGGGGACAGATGCTGCCCCTTCCCTTAAGGGCACTATGGGTTTCTGATCCTTGAAAATGCACCAATGGTGGCAAGACAGCAAATACTTACATCCGCAGTGTAAGTGTACTTCTGAGTAGGGTGCAAGGAGAAGCAGGCATTTGCTCATACCTCCTTGAGAAAAATGGATTATTTTCTTCCTCTCAGAGGTATTCTTCCAAGCTGCCAGTGGCATCAGGCAGACATCAGTAAATTGGTGACGGGCAGGTCCCATTTCCAAGCGGTGCTCTGAAAGCAGGAGGGCTGCTTTCTTCCTTTCTTAAATGAAAACCTGAAATTCTGATTTTAGCCATGAAGTTGGTGCTTTTATGGGGAGGTAGATTTACAAATAACACGTGACTCCTTGTAAAAAGGGAGTCTCCATCTTCTTGGTAGCCACCCTTTAAATACTGGAACATGATGATAAGTTCTCCCCTAAGCCTTCTTTTTTCAAGGCTGAACAGACCCAACTCTCTCAGCCATCCCTCATAGGGCAGGCTACCCAGTCCTTTGACCATCTTGGTGGCCCTTCTCTGAACCCTCTCCAGCCAGGCCACACCTTTTTTGTACAGCGGGGACTAAAACTGAACACAGTGTTCCAGGTGTGGCCTGACAAGCTCTGAGTAGAGTGGGATAATGACTTCTTTACCTCTGCTGGAGATGCCCTTGTTGATGCAACCCAGCATTCTGTTGGCTTTCTTAGCCACTGCAACATATCATCATCGTCATCATCATCATCATCAATATAATCATTATTTTAAAAAGACTGGATCTACACATTCATTCCCATGATACAGCTATAATTATTTGATGCAGTGAGAGGTCTGGGTGTGAGTCCAGGTCTCCAGAAACCCATTTCAGTGCCTTCACCTTCAGCATGTGTTGGTAAGGGGGGAAAAAATCATCTGCTTTCCTTAAAAAATAAATGAGTTGGTAGATGTACCAAACCCGATATGATGCAAAACCAATATAATACCAAATGGAGCAGCAGGCAGCTAGGGAAGGCAGCAAAAACATTATTTCTAGACTTGGAGTGACATCATCAATGACGCCTTTGACAAGGAAGTAAACAGGAAAAGCTGAGTTGGCTGAAAGTCTGTAAGAAACAGGGAGGGAAAAGTCCATATTTACCACATGGAAAAGGACAGACAAAGGCAGCATAGAACTGAATGTTATTTTCAACATTCCTAAAAGAGGATGAGACAGAAGACAGCGTAAAGACACAACAACGCTTAAAAAAGACTTTAAACAAGTGCTTACTAGTGTTTCTTTCTGAATGGATTTAGACTCTGGTTCACTTTGCACAAGGTGAAGAGAGAAAGCACGGCCAGGTCACGGGTATTGCTGCAGTTGAAAACTTGTCTGTTTTCTTATCCCCATACCAAACTTTTATCCAGCCTGAGAGTGCCCTGATGCATCTCTGAAGGTAATCTTCCAAAGGCCCACACTGACATTTACCGTCTCCACATTTTGACAGCTTGCCTCCTCCTGAAACACATTAGGGTTACTGTCTTCATATGGACAGGCACGAAATTTGGTGAAACATTCAATTAGGAATGGACAGAAGGAGAGATTTATTGGTTCTCTAGTTCTGCAACCAAGATCAATATGAAGTCATCAATAACATGATGGTTAATGGAGCATACGCAGCAGGGTCCTGCATGGTATCCATGGAAAACTGTCATTATACAAAAATTAGACAATCTGGTGCTTCTGAGCAGAACCTGTGCCTCTTGTATCCCTATAACCTTAGCTACCTGACCAGAGGTTTCACGTATTGCTTTATCTACTGGCTGTCAAATCAAAACTGGGACTGCAAGATAGACTTGTTTGCCATGGCTCGTATTGCAGAACTGGTGCTCCATATGTACAGCAAGGTGCCCGCTGCCTTCTCCCAAATAGAAGGCATTAAAAAGTGTAATCTCAGATTGGATTTCACCATCCGCACTTGGCAAGGAATTCTTTCTACCATGAGAGCAACAAGATACTGACATGGGTGAGCAGAAAACATACACTCTGAGTTACAAAAGGGTATGACCCATCCCACCAACATCAAGTAAACTCCTAAACTCTGCACCTACAGGTTACTAGTTGCTGAGCTGGGAAACGCTGAGTTGGGGTTCACTGCTTTTCCCACCTAAGCCTCAAAAACTATCATTTAATTCCATGGAAACAAGGCTTGACCTATAATACGAGCACTTTTTTGAAAGAAAAAAATGATACCCTCTTTTCTGAGGTTTGTATCACTACCGGATTCAAAACACACGAGATGATTTTAACTTTTTTTTCCCTATATATGGCATTCAAATTGAGGGACTATCTCTGACCTTCCCAGCAAAGTTGAACAGTAATGTTTTTAGTATCCATAAATTTTTTGGGTGTCACTTGCTAGTAAAAAGTTGGATAGGAAAAACAGGGGGAAATAGCCTATCCATATGAAAACAATAATCATGTAATATTTATTGTCTGGGATTGAAATGTTTCAAATATTCAAAGCAATAAAACGTCAGGAAAAGCTAGACTTCCTGACGTAAAAAGGCTATAAATTTCTTCCTTCATAAGACACAAGGTGTGGGGGGGAAAGAAAGAAAGAGAGAAAGGAAAAAAAAGAGAGAAGAGGAAGAAAGAAGGAAGAAAGGAAGGAAGGAAAGAAGGAAGGAAGGAAGGAAGGAAAAAAGAGAAAGACAGAAAGAGGGAAAGAAAGAAAAAAAGAAAAAAAAGAAAAAAGAAAAAAGAAAAAGAAAAAAGAAAAAGAAAAA